>JAZGTI010001500.1:0-10387 GCA_036877585.1 Botia kubotai
ATATTCATAGCGGCATTGCTTTAGTTCATTCTTGTGTTTGTGTGTGCACGCGTGTGTTTCTGTGTAAGCTGAACTATTGTAATGATTTTTATTACATTATTTTGTAATGTCTGAACTGTCAGAGGACATTGTCTGAGTGTGAGAGTCCTAAACAGCGTGTGTAGAGATTGTGTGTGTGGCACTGAATCGATTCAGCGGCAGTTTAGCTATAAATATTTAAGGGATTTAAGATTAAAGAGTCTGGAGCTGAATAAAAGCAGCACAGATTTAATATAAAACCATATTAAAGAGGCTCAGCTTTATGAGGTCACAGAGGATCTGCAGTACACAAAGCACAGCTGCGGCAGAGCGAGATTTGAAGGAGAGAAAGAGAGAGAGAGCTGCTGTCAGATATGAGAAGGTCTATCGGTAGGACAGCATCCATCAACACTTGAGCTCTACAGTGTTTTTCACAGAAATGATGATGACTCAGCTATGCTGCACCAGCTATACTCTATGTAAATAAAAATAATTGAAAGACATAGCGACCCTGCTAAACTCCTGCTTCTAGAGTAAATCGTTCCTCTGCCCTGCCGCTTTATTCCTATTTGTTTCTCTGCACCCTGTTCACAACACCTTGATATTACAGAATTTACAAAAACTGTTTCACCTGTGTGTGTATGTGTATGTGTGTGTGTGTGTGTGTGTGTGTGTGTGTTTCACCTACGTTATAGTCAGAATGTAAGAAAACCTGTAACGTTGTGAAGACATGCCAGCAAAATGTACAGATGGCAAAAAGTTCCTGTGAGCATTATGTTGAAAAGGAGCAGAGTTAGGGGATAGAAAATATTTGTAGATAACAATAGCACCAATGCAAAATTCTCGTAATTACAGACATGCCAACATGTGTCTGGTGTATGTGTGTGTGTGTTAGTAAGACAGAGGCAGAAAGAACGATAACTACCCAAATATTATCTGTGTTTCCCCATTAGTTGTTTCCATAGAAACCTGTTAGTCATCTCAGACAGCACATAGCAGAGGTCTTGTGCCACGGTAATAGATTATTGTGTGTATTTTGGAGTTAAATTGATATGGTGTGTGCGTTGGTACTTGACAGTATGATAAATGTATATAGTTGGAGTGCATGTATGTGTAAAATGTTAAGTAAAGCAGTGTGTGCGTATGTGTGTGTTTGTGTGCATGTGTGTGAGTATCTTATTTGATGTTTTTCTTTGATTGGCAGACTTGTCCTGCTTTTTACACCCAGTCTGCTGTTATTCTCAACATATGCCACAATTAAACTACCATTCCTCTGTTCTAACACTTTAAAGATGTGAAACTTCACACACGTTCTCTCTCTCTGTCACTCTCACTGAATAAGTAACGCACAAACATGTGGCGAAAGAAAGAAAGAAAGAAAGCTGCTTTGTAATGTGACAGAAAATATTAAATACTATATTACAAACTAAAAGACGTAATCCAGGAAATAGTACGAAATAGTAAATATTGTAGAACTGACAGTTAAAGTATAGCAACTAGTGTTTTTATTGATGTGTGCACCTGTATATATATACATAATATATGATATATAATAGATATATAAGCAAGTCATTTTTTTATTATAATTATTTTATTATATATTATATTGTATAATTTTACAAATTACATTTATTTGTTTTTTATTTATTTTTAATTATTTCAGGTTGTTTTCCCAACATTACATCTTCAAATAATGGAACACTTTGCGCTAGTGCAACTTTCCGCCGTAGGATTTTCAATGAGATGACGTTGCATCAGCAACCAATCAGGTGTTGGGGGTCGGTCTCCAGAACTGGCCACCATAGGTTATCTGTCTGGATCTCCGCAGTCCGAGGTCAGGAAGCCAGATGAACCAGCGGAGAAGCGTTCATCCGAACCAAACAGTTGCCGAAAGGACAAGGAAGTTCGGTATGCAGAAACAATGCTGACTGACCTGCACGCAGCCATGGTACCGAAGCGCGACCCGGTGAAGTTGGAGGACCGAGAGCGCACGCAGGCGGCGTGTGAGTGCCAAAGTCAATGCAACAACTGCAAAATCTTCCTGAGTTTATTCATCCTCTCACTCTCCTTGCACCTCATCACACTCTTCTGCTACCTGGACCTGCGCTCGGAGCTCAAACGCGAAATATCCCAGAAAACCAGAGATGAAGTGTCATCTTCGGGGCCGGTCCCGCACCATGAAGCTCCAGCGCCCGTGCTTCGGTTACCGGACACCGACCACCCAACAATAGGCGATCAGGTAAACAGAGTTATCTGTTGTTGTAAAGTAAATAAACAAATACCCAACATAAGTTTCTACCTTGTTCTCTTCTACGATCAAGTTAACGTTAATATCTGATATTATATAAAAGAATTTTATATAGACTAGATTACAAGACTTTTTTACTGTCTTGTCTCTCCAGCCCATACAGTTAATTGTGCTTGTTTGTTGACGACCTATTGTTTGGGTCCATGCTAGAGCCCTTGAAAGTGATGTGTGCGAAAGGAAGTCTCAGGTATGATATTTTAGGCTGAGAGATGCATATGATGCGTTTTCCAGTTTTAAGCTAACGTCAAGTGTAAATAACATGTAAACACGCGTGATTATAAGACGTTGTGCATATCCAAATGAATGATCTTACGCATATCAAAATGAACTAACGGGGACATCTATTGCGGGGACAACCCCCCTGCGGCAATCAGGAGTTAGGGGTTGGATTGCCCATTGCATGGGTTAGAACCTACAGCCTTTCTCACCCCTGATAAAGCCTTTGACCATAGGCAGGGGAAGCCACCTACCGCCTGGTTAATGTGCTGAAAATTCTCTCGCCATCTCTCATCTTTATCTCTCATCAAACTGGGCGTTTGACGCACAGTGAAGTTGTGCGTCAAGTGCCCGGGAGTACCGCGTTTCTCGTAACTGTGAATTGTTCACCTGCGGGCGACATTTGTTCTGTTTAAACAACATCTGTCCTTTTTACGAGCTCTCTTCATCAGACACACTTTTACTGTCAGGCAGCACAGGTCGCTGTTTATTTAAGCCTTCGCTGCGGTTTGGCCCGGACTCGTGTTTGATTCTTTTGGATAACGTCCAAGTTCGTCGCAGCGTTTCCTGATGTTCACCCCGCGGGCACCGCGTTGTTTCTGGATCCAGAAAGTACAGTTCATAGATGCGTTTTATTATTAGACGTCACTGGAAGTGAATGGGTTTGTAAATGGCTTTTGCGTTACGCACATATACGAATTTATCCAATAAATGTACGCATGAATCTGAAAAAACAATACGTCTGCCCAGATCTCTAGTGATTTCTGTTTTGTGTGCTGGAGCTATTGTTGTACAAATTTATGTCCTTTTAAAGTAACAGATCAGTATAGTGCTCATAAAAGTTACACTTATTTATGAGGGTGCCCATAAGGTAGAGTAAGAGTATAAGGCAGTAGGAGTTGACCTGTTTGCTAGCTATGACCTTGCCAAGTAGACCATGTTCCTTGATCAACATCCTAGCTGGTTCTGGACCAACAATTCTTTCATCTTGTCATAGTTTATGGGCAGGGTTAGGCTTTGGGCTGGGGGTGTGGCTTGAAAAACATAATTATCAACATTTTATTTTCCTCTAATTGTAGTGGTAGTTAAAGGTTAGGTTTAGGGTTTAGGAGTTAGGGTTAAGTCTTTAAGGTTAAGACTCTGAAAGTCGATGCATGTTTGACAGTGGGTTCTTACATTTAAAACAGGAATAGATGAGAGGATTTTGAGACTCCTTTTCAGATTATACTTCAAATTGTAACTTGACATGCTATTTTAAATGCACCACTTGTAGGAGGACATTCCAAAAACAACACACAAAATAATGCATACGTAGTCAGACAGATGCAACGTCCCGCTGAACATAAATGGCTACAGGCGCAGTGCTTCAAAGCAGTTAAATTAAAACATCTTTTAAATCATTTTCATACTCTTGACCTAAGGGATAGTTCATCCAAAAGTGAAAATTCTTCTATAATTTACCCTCATGTCATTTTAAACCTGTGTGACTGTTCAACACAAATGAAGTACATTGTTAACCAAACAACAATGGGACCCGTTGACTTACATTGTATGGACACAAAACCACTAAGATCATTTAGTGGTCATTTTGGTATGAACTATGACTTTAATGCACTTGATCTTCAGTGGGAGGAGCTATTAATACAATTTTAGAACAAATATGGATGTTGAAGTGTGCATTGAATAGTCTAAAACTAAATGAAGTAGCTCCTTTTCTGCCTCAGATCAAATGTATGCGTGTACATGACACTTTGGCATGTGTATGGGGTGTGTTCATGCGTGTTATTGTGTGCATGTGTATATATGAGTTTGAGTACTAAATTGATGAATGTCATCTTTAAAAGGCGTGTAACCATGACAACTCTGACTGATGGAGGAAGGCATGTGGTTAAAAAATGACATGCAGACAAACCACAGAGAGAGAGTGTGTGTGTGTGGGTTTACTTAACCATTTATTGGGGACAAATTTGTACCCAAAAGTCAACAAAACCTGACAAATCTGTCCTCCATTTGAGAATGTCCTCACTTGTAAAAACATCATAAAGGATGAGTTGGTGAGTGTCATAGAAGTCTATGGAATGTCCCCATTTAGATAGATTAGTATACGTGTGTGTTTGCGACATGACCACTTCACTGTCATATGAAAAATTTTGGTTATACAATTTTACTAAAGAAACAAAAGCAACCGCATTTGATAGAACAAGAAGTTTTGGTATTTCGCATGTTTTACAATTTTGCTCTTCTAATTAAATGAAAGTACTCAATTCTAGTGCCTGGTATTTTTTCATATATGTAGTACTCGTTATCAGCACTAACAGTTGTGCAGCAGCCTCGCACCATTCACCTTTAATTACAGTTCACATCACAGTTACTCTACTGTATTCATGACAGAACTCTGTAACTGTAAAAATCAGTCCTGTATGGGTTTCAGGGAAGACACTATCTATTACAGTAGGATCAGCCTTGCCTCTCTGTTACAGTGTAGATCAGACTCTTCCTTTGTTAGAATTTATGTGTGTATGAGAGAGAGAGTATGGGAAAGAGAAGGAAATATTTTCCTCATCAACGTCTTCTCTCTCTCTTTCTCTCTCGGGCATTATGGCATGTGGCCAGATCACAGTGTGAGCTCTCTAATGCGCACACACGCAATTCCTTATTAAGCTTTGTAGGTATGGGATTCCTCCACGACAGGATATTACATTAATGGATGGAGTCAGCCACACTCTAATTACACTCTATTCAACTATTTACCGCTGTAACTAATACACACACACAAGTTTCTCACATAACTCGAACCCTTAGCCCGAGTTAGCCCGAGTCCTTTGTTCTTTGAGTTAGCAGTGAGGAGTTAGCAGTAAGGAATTTGCTTGTTGATCAACATCTTAGATCTGATACAGTGTTAGCCATCTATCCCAGAGCAGTGCTCTGTCTGACTGATTACAAAAGTGTGTGCGTGTGTGCGCACTAATGAGGGATCTAAGAGCGGGTTAACCTCAGCCAAACAGGTGTTAGAGAGCTGTGTGCTGTAGATACTGAATGTTTGCATGACTTTAATGGCTTTGCTTTAAACAGCTGGATCTATTTAAGTAGTCCCAGACAACAGCCAACACACAGATGTGTGTGTCAGTTTGGGAACCAAAGCTTTAAAATTACACATTAGAGGGGCACATGGATAGATAGATAGATAGATAGATAGATAGATAGATAGATAGATAGATAGATAGATAGATAGATAGATAGACAGATAGATAGATAGACAGACAGATATATCATGGATGGATGGATGGATGGAGAGTAAGAAATAGGTAGAGTGATAGGGATGTTGAATGTGTTGGATGAGATTTATATATATGCTATGAATGGCTGCAGGTTCTAATGTTGTCTGTAGCTCCTTTGACCACATTTCCTGTACGCTTGAGCAAGAAACTCAAGGCAGATGCTCACTGACCCCTGACCTGGGACCCTTCACACAGGGTCTGGCACCTCAAAGAGAGCTGGAAATGGCTAAATAGCCTCAATGAAACACCTTGCGAAAGGCTTGTCTGCTGGAATGTCACAAGTCAATAAATAAGCTTGCATCATAAGTTGCACTTTTTTAAAATATATTCCTGCCATAGCTTGCACCTCTTAAATTGAACCTTTCTTTGAAGTTCATTCAAGCGCCTTTATCTTTACCCCCTTTAAAAAAAATTCAGTTGAAAAAATTTTTTTGTGATGAATGTGAGCTTATATTGGTTGTGACTGGAGCCTCAGCAAACTGCCCCATTTTCAGCACTGCTGTCCCTAAATAACCCAGTGTGTGCGTCTGCTGGCCCCAGTGTGTATGTGCGTAGTTGTGTTTGATTGTGTGCGCACGTCAGTCTGTCTGTAGGAGTCTGTGTGCGTATGTTTGACAGTGTACATATAACAACACCCTTTATTCTGGTTCTGCATGGCATTTATGAAGAATGTTCTGTTTTTCTGTTGTGGTGTGTGTATGTGTCTGTCTGTATCTGTTAATTTTGTATTTTGTCTCTGTTGTGGTGGTTTAAACTTTTAGCTGTGGTTTGCGTTTCCTGGTGGTTTCCATCCTTGTTTTGACATCTGCGTGTCTGAGAAAGAGCGATTCAGGAATTCCCTCTGTCCAGTATCAAACAAATTCATCCGCCCTGGGGTTCGTAGACTTTTCAGACAAACATCACTGTCTGCAACCAATGATCTGTCATTGTAAGCCGAGAGGTCAAAAGGTCATGCGTGAGGTTGTGTGTTTAGGTTTTTAGACAAGGCCTCCTGTGATCACACACACCACAGTACAGGAACATTTGGAGATTTCAAAATATGACATTCCAGATGAAACAGCTCCTCAGAACAAAGGCAGTTTAGATGTTTCAGTCTGATTTGTTTGAGTATAAAAGTGGTTAATGTGTCGTGTGATTTATTAATGATGTTAAGCATGTTAAATTAATTTGAGCATAGCTGGGTAAATATTTGATCATTTGGAAACAGAATGTTCATGGGTGGCGTTGGGGGGGAACCTCAGTCTATTCGCTGAAACGACATGAGATAGAAAGATAAGTGAGGGCTTGACTAAACAGGACAATCTATCTCTGTGTCCGTGATATGTGAACCTCCCTGTGGTTTGTGATGAGAGCAGAGGCTTGTGTTGTTTTTGGAGTCATTACCAGCATATTCTTGATGGTCCTTTGAGAATCATATGAAATGTTGCTCTCAATAATGTAATCCATATGTAATAACATGCTCATAATTTAAACCTGCACTAATCTGTATGTATAGAAGTCCACATCTGTGTGGAGTGTGTGTGTGTGTGTGTGGGTGTAAAGACACACACCGTAAGGCTGGAGATAAGAGTGATGATGGAGACATTCGTAGATCTCTGTCATGCACACACACACACACTAATAATGTTTTCCACACACATATCCTCAATCACAAATATGGTTTCATTTTTAGGGTCTTGTGCTGTTGATTTAGACATGCAGGTTTGGATGCATCAGCTGCTCTTTTGATTGGATTTATTGGCCCTGTTTGCACCTCGAAACATGCTTTCACACCATCTGATCAAAAGTGGACTGTGCTACATGTAAGCGGATCCAAAACTCTTTGTGTCACTCCATTCAACTTTTTCAGACACTTTCCAGACATTTATTTGCAATAACACAGATCACATTTGCACAAGAATAAAATACCAAAAAAGTCCCGTATGATGCCATTTCCAGAACACCATCATTGTTAAAGCTATGCAGGTTTGCTGGACTTTACCCTTTATCTTTATAATTTTTTTTATACAATTTAATTTTGCAAGTGTGCAAGATTCATTAAATTATTATGAGGTTAAATTGGTTAAATAAAAGTTTTTTTTTCACTGTGATTACTGTGATAATCCTCACTGTACGCATTCTGAGAAACCTCATTTCTCACTGTGATGGTACTCATTATACTCACTGTGATCATCCGCACTGTGATAATCACTGTGATTATTGTGATCGTCCTCACTGTACGGACTCTGATCAAACTCATTTCTCACTGTGATGGTACTCATTATACTCACTGTGATCATCCGCACTGTGATAATCACTGTGATTATTGTGATCGTCCTCACTGTACGCACTCGAAATCAAACTCATTACTCACTGTAATAGCACTCGCTATACTCTCATGCACTCTCATGTAGGAAGGCTACAGCTTAGCAACTTTATTTCACTTATTTAACTGAACACTATTTGCATCTGACAATTCAAAGACATCTTTAAGTGATCAAGGTGAGTGATCAATAAAATTACTAAAAAACTAATAAAAACAAACTATCTATTTTAGTATAGCTTAGGGAAATAGGGAGATTAGTGTAAATCTAATGGTTGACCCCTTGTCTTGAAAGGGACGTCACTTGTATAACCATGAATCTGTTTTGTTGAACTATGTGCTGTTTTACATATAGTGGCATTTGAGTGAGTTTGACGATAATGATATGAAGCTGATTTATGACAGTTTCTACAGTGGCTCATGTTCTTCTGACTAGACCGATCCCCTGCATCATATATCTAACAACACTCCGGAAATTAATCTGAATTTGGGTATGCAGGGAAGTATCTGTGCTGTGTACATATGGACGGCACATGAAATGATTTAGTTATATAAAGGATGAAGCTGGTATTAAAATGGAAGCATAAGTTTGATAAAGAAATTATGACATCATGATTTATCAGTTGTTTGGATTTGGAGAGACGAAAAACTAACTTTTTTGACAGTTTATAAGCTTTTGCTGACTTGTGTCTGGTGAGTAGTTCGTATATTCTTTTTGCCACAGCACCAAAAAGAATATCTTTAAAAATATGTTTCCTAATTATATATTTTAATATATAATATTTATTGTTTTAAAATGTATTTGCTGCAAATAATTTGTTTTGAATTTGCAATAATAGCTAAACATTGAAAAGTATAACACAGTTTCATGAACACTATAAATTCATACACATGTTAGATAACATTATTGCATATAACAAAACATTAGTGGTTTGTTTGCCTCACACATCATTACATTTACATTACATTTGGCAAATGCTGTTATCATTATGGTGCACTTAAGCTATTAATTGTTTCAGTTGGTCTGTTCCCTGTAAATCAAACTCTTTGCATTGCTAGCAACGTGCTTTACCATCTAAGCTTACATGAACTGGCAAATCATTCTCGCAATTATTACCTCATCATGAAACTCAAACATTCTTTCTTTCTTTCTCTCTCTCACCCTTTTCTTTCTCTCCTTTCTCCCTCCTTCTATCTAAGAGCTGTATGTTCATTTGAATGCCTGTCAAGCTGTTGAGCAGATGTCTCTCACTCTCTGTCACTAGCCCTGCCTCTCTATCTCTTGCTCTTTCTTTTTCATGTGGTTTGTGGTTTGTCCTAAATTGGAATTGTTTAAAAGCCACAACACAGAGCCCTTTACACCAGGCAAAGCAGAAGAGGGGGGAACAAAGTCAGTGAGTGAAACAGCGAGTAAGAGAATAAATCAAGAGAGCAGGTGCAGAAAAGTAAGTGCCAAATTGCAGACAGGTGCGGCTCAGCCTCCACACCGGGCACTCAACCGAATCGCCATACATGCCGAAATTCTGTCCTTTCACATAACATACTAACCACATGATCACGGTTCTCCTTTCTGACCACCTGACAATTCCACAGTGACATCATTTACTGATTAAGGTCAGGGGTCAGGGCAGCCACTGTATGATCAGAAGGAGAATGTTATTGGTCGATTTTGGGGCTCCTCAGATTCTGTTTGGCTGGTCTTGATATGATTGGTTCGTGTACTGATGCCTTTTGGCATTTTGCTTTCAAGTCTTGAAAAAAATATATAATATATATAAACCTTTAAAGCTTGACAAAGGTTTTACCCCCAAGGTCCCACTATGTCTCAAGAGAAAAGAATGTTTTCTTTTTTAAGGTGTTTTAATGAAGCCATTAAAGTCTGGCATTAAAACAAAATCTATTGCAAAGGTGGAGCAGAAACTCCAGCATTGAACAAGATGTTGAACACGTTCCAGGCACATGTGTGCGCACTCGTGTGTGTGTGTGTGTGTGTGCGTGTGATTGTATGCACACAATTCTCTTTAAACGCACTATATCACATGGTAATTTAATGTTTGTTCTAAAAAGCCAGACTGATGATGGTGTGAATCTGCTAGAGATCAAGTTTGTCAAAGCTGGTGTTTGTGTGTATGCTTGTGCGTTGAAGGGTGTTTGGACTAGAAATTATCTGGCAAGTCTCTCAGAGGATGAACAAAATGGCAAATCAGAAATAATATATACATAAATAAAGACAGTCTGGCACTATTTTTTGTGTGTGTGTGGGGG
>JAZGTI010001500.1:14928-43830 GCA_036877585.1 Botia kubotai
ATCCCCTTTAGATTATCAATGTTGTGTATTATGTAAAGCTTATCATGCGAATATAATATAAACATTCTCTACTTAGAGAACTTCACTTCAGCTACAGGTTAGTTTAGCTACAGGACACCTGGCCCCCCAAAGAAATACTTGACCATACCACCCCCCTTGAATTTTGTTACAATTCGACCACTGATATTAAATGAAAGCTTATTTCAGACATCTCAGAGTATTTGTTAATGTATTGATGGTGGAGATTTTATTAATGGGTTCGAAAGTTCAGAAGGGAGGAAAGGGGCGGTCAGAGAGGAGGTGTGGAGGGGAGGAGTTGGAAGAGGAGAAATGGAGAACAAAAGAGAGGTGTTGAGAGGAGAGGGAGGGAAGCGAGAACAGATAAGAGGTATAGCAAGGGGAGGAGGGGAGAAAAGGAGAACAGAGGAGAGGTATTGTAAATGAGAAAAATAAGAGAGAGGTGTTGAGGGGAGAAAAGGAGAACAAAGGGGAGATGTTGAGAGGAAAGGTATTGTGAGGGGAGGAAATGAAAATAGAAGAAAAGTGAAGGAGGTGACATGTAGATATGCAAGAAGAATAAAAGAAAAGGTTCTGTAGATGAAGAGGCCAGTTAGAGTTTATCACGCTTTGCATCTTGTGTGTCTGTGTATGTGTGTACGTACATCTCATCCAGAGTTGGTTCCAGATGTGCTCCAGCTGTATGAACACAAAACCTCACATCCAGCTGTCCGTGTGTGTGACCACACTACGCTGGTCTCTAACTGGAGAACCTCACCGCTTATGAGGTGAGAACATGTTGAGACCACTGTCACATAAGGCCTGGAACTGTTCTCCTTAAGTGTGTGTGTGTGTGTGTGTGTGTTTTACACACTGTCCAGTAGTGCTAGCATTCACATTGAGGAACACACAGCCATGTGATGTTATATGATGGACTAGTAAATGTGTGTTCTCAGTCATGCATTGCTTTATAGGATGTCTTATATTAAGCATGTGTCTACATTCCAATCAGGCCAAATGCAGCCCTGACCTGCCAGTCACTATTGTATGTAGTGTTTGAAATGTGTGTCCATGTGTGTTTGAAAAAATATAACTGTTGCCAGAGAACATTTGATTTCTGATGTACTCTTTAGCCAAAGCAAGCAAAGCAATAATCAGATTGCCACGGTAACAGGATCTCTCCACTGAGGGAGTGACATCATTAACTGTTGTGAAGGTCTCTCACTTTCATTCGCAATCTCATACAAACTGTCCTGCGATTTTAACATACCTTACTCTGCTGGAGGCTTTTCTCTTAAACTCTTCTAGAACTTTTAGCTTTTGCTGCACATAAATGCTTGTAGAACATCATCATCTGCATTCTTTAGAAAGAATGTGAAATTAAATTGATTTAAAACTAGACGCTTTTGATGTTAAAACCTTACCTCAGCTGAAACTCTTTAACAACCTACCTCACAGGGTCATGCAGTGTAAACAGTCATTTCAGGTAAATTGGGCCTTTTTTGACATTGAAATTTTTGTCCAAAAGTGGCCCAATTTCTTTATGTAATTAATCTCACTTCCTCCCGGGTGAATATGACACTTCCTCAAAAAGCAACACAGACCCCATAAAGCAACACTTAAATGTGAAGTTAAGGGTGACAGATTTCTGTTAAGTCATATTGTTTGCAGATTCCACTTTTAGTTTGATATTGTTGTCAAATGAAATCAAATTTATACAATTTTAATGTGTCCTAAGTGTCCATTCATCTTTTGGGGTGACTGCAAGGAGAAATAGCTATCTGTGCATGTTTCTTTTTACACTGAAACGTCCTTGCTAAAAGTTTTGTGTTGGTCTGTCCCTGGAAACGGGAAAAACAACTTAAAGTCACATTTTATGGGGGTTAAGGCTAAATTATTTTTATTATTACACTCTTGGCTTAAATAGCTGCAAATTATTTTCTAATGATGGTTCTGCTTTCACTCTGTGTGATTTATGATGGACCGGTCGCAGAGGCGGTCCCCCAGAGCCATGAGGATTAAGTGCCTTGCACAACAGGACAATGATGATAAAGCTGGTTGTGATCTCAGAAAATCTCCATTTCCTGGAATTTTTCTTCCGATCTTTCAGATAGAGGTCCAGATCTTTAACCACTAAACTACCACTGCTCTGTTCAAAGAGTCTGTCTTATGACCTGCATGAATAATTTTCACATATGAAAGGGACACCTGGTGGATTTGTGGGCTATTAAGTGAAAAGAAAGTGTATTGAGACATTTTAGGGTGAGGCTGAGGCTGAGGCTGAGATATTTTGACCACTGTACCCTGATGGAAACTAGCTGTGTTTTGTGTGTTTTGTACAATCATTTTTTACGTGGTATATGCTGGTCATTGGCTAGCCTAAACTGGTCATTAGCTGGTTTAAACAGTGACAAACTAGCTAAAAATACCAGGTGGTGTGGTTGACCAGCTAATGACCATTTTGGACTAACTAGACACCAGCTACTATGATTCATATTACAGCTACCATGTTAAGATGGATTGTCCAGTGTAATATATATATATATATATATATATATATGAAATAATAAAAGTTAAAGGAGCCTATTAAAAGCAAAATATACAGATATTTTTGGCACGGATAGACGGATAGATAATTATCTTCTGACCTCATCAACAAAACATAATTACGATGCGATCTGATGCAGTTTCACACTTATAATAATCTGCATCTGTGTTTGAGCGTGTATAAGCATTTGTATGACATTTGTATGGCTGTATTTCTCAGTGGAAGTCTAAATGTCAACTGAGCGTCATTGGTCCAGGAGGGCTGCAGTCATTCACTACAATGTAAACAGCTGAGGCAATCTGCACAAATGCTATGTCCTGCTCTGTGATTGGGTCATATGCCAAACTATGCTAAAGCACCTTGACATTACTTTCCTTATAGTGTTTAATTTGGTTAGTGGACAGTAAGCTATAGGTAAATGATTTATTGCAATTTTTTATTGTTGTTTATTAGACATTTGTGTTTTTACAGAAGCTGTATGTGAGCAATAATTTGTGCACCATTTATGACAATTTGAAGCAGCCGAGCCTGATATATGGCAACTTTCATATCTCATCTGCATTATATCAGCTGTGTGAATATTCTGTCCAATCACAGGTTTTTAAATTCTTTAAGTTGAAGACTAATGGAGACTTAAGGCTTATGGGGCACGGAATATATTCCGTTTACTTAAAACAAACAGTAATCTGTTGTAGTTGACTACTTTTCTTGCATTCTAGCTCTCATCGCTACTTGTTACTGAATAAATGGCTTTCAGAAAGCAGCTTGCATTAATTGCATCCAACCATGGCAGACAGGCACGTCTTATTCTGAGTCATTACCTGAATACAGCGGTACCTACTCATTGCGATACACAGCAATGACCTGTAACACGATACCGACCCAACTAAAACAATGTGAAAAAAGACCTACGGGTGGAGGAGGGTGGAACTGAACTCAGGTTCAGAACAAGCAATCGTTATAGACAAAACACACAAAAAACTGAGAATGTCACAATGAAAACACATCACATTGTGAAAAACGTTTAAGAGTAAGTATATCATTTCATAAGATTTTATCTTCGAACAGGTTAAAAAGGGCATGTGTGGCTGTTCTTCTCAGTCTAGACCTTGTAACTTAACTCTAGTGTGAGACACAGCACCTTACCTGTCTCTGTCTTAAAAGACACACACACTAAGACATAGTACAGCGAAACACTGCACCTCTTTCAAGCCCTCAACTGCAGAGTCTTCCCCATAGAAAAGAGTCACAAGTGAGATCACCCCAATTGTTTCTTCTAGACTGGAATGGGATTCAATAGAGATCAAATTGAGATTTGGAGATTTCCCAAGATAACGAAGGTCTGCAAACAACAGTCATCTCTTATCAAAAAGTTCTAATTCTCTGAGCTATTCTGGTCACGATATTATAGCTATGCTCAGTGTATGTCAACAACTGTCTCATTTATGCCTATAAAGGAATTTGGGGAAAAACATCTGTTAGGGAATTTTAGGAGAAACATCTGAGACAAACATTTGAGGTAATAAAAAGAAACCTGTGCAAAAACATTTTTCTCTGGATCTTTTATGTGTTTGTGTGTCTTAATAAGGGTGACGAACCTTCATTTGTTGCATTCTTGTGAAAAAATACACTGTTGGCTTTATTTATACAAATACAGAGTTTCAAGCACAGCAGTGGAGGAAAGTTACAAGAATAAATTGTACGAAATTAGTCTTTCTTTAGACCACCCACAACCTGATTGGTCAAAGGTTCCATCAAGCTAAAATTGCAAGCATGCGTGTGTACATTTTTCATGCTTGTAGCAACATTCACAATCTCATGTTTTATGTGTGATCAGTTTGTCAGCTGTCACATGCGCTGACACTCTCACACCCCCAAACACACGTGTGCGCATTTGCACATACACATATGTTGCTCTAAAGCAGTATTTATATAGCAGTTTTACAGAGTATTTACAGAACTATGCTCTGTATTAGGTTTAATTCATTTCTGTTTGAAATGTATGACATTGCGTGTTAAAGAAGCTGTGTGTGTGTGTGTGTGTGTGTGTGTGTGGTCTGACTAACAGTAGCATCTATTCCACTCGTATTTATTTTGACATTTTCCATTCTTTCTGCCGGCAGCCAGAGAAAAACGATCGTTTTAATCAGACTGACCACACGCACATACAACACAAAGTCAAACATAACACTAAATGTATGTGTGTGTTTCACAGCAATACAAAGAGCCTTCTGTTCACATGATGTTTTTTTTTAAACAATGGGATAATCATTCAAAGTTTTCTCTGTCTCCACATAAAAATGCAAACGAATGTTACGCATTGTAGAATAAAAATATTATTTACTTTAGGATGTCCTCAAATGGAGGCTCAAAGTTTAGATGAGTAAACCCACAGGTTACAAATGTCGCGTGCATGCGCGTGTGTCTAAACCTATAAACACCAACGGAAGTGTGGGAGGAGCATGTTCATCCAGTCCGACCAATCATAAGCAAGAGTGATCATATAAGATGCAGTTGACCTCTCTAGCGCAGCAATTCCTCAGGCATCCCTCCTCCTCCTCTTTGTCTTTATGTTTAGTACTAAACTTTATTCAGTACTACACTTTATTTGGCTTTAATTGTCTTATTTTCTGATCGTAAGTGAAAATAAGCAGAAATATTGGAAGTGTGAGAATATTATGTTTACACACACACACACACACACTGGAACGTCCTCTGGCAGGAAGGCTTATCTGATCACATAACATGTTATACGTAAATCTGATTACAGAAAGATACTATGGTATTGCTGTCACTTTACTAAAAAGTAATACAATTTTTGGTACTCTTTAAACTGACTGTGTCGGAGTATCTTATAAATATTGTGGTATATAAAAATGGCTGTCATTCAGTTTTATAATACTGTATTCATATACTATATATTACTTTAGGCTTACCACAGTATTGATCATTTCTCAATGATTTTCCACGTTTGACTTAAGTTGAGATGGAAGTACACTGAAGTCAGTATTTCCCTTCTATATAATTCACTATGTTCAAGCAAGAATGTGTGTGTGTGTGTGTGTTTGTATGTGTGTGTGTTCGTGTGCGTTATCATTCCAAAGGAATGTCACACTGTTGTAAATCCACAGGGTTTCTCAGTCTACACACACGCAGTCTTACAATCTTTGTCATTATGTTCAGTGTTGTCTTTCAGCATAGGCATAATGTGTGCGTGTGTGTTTCAGTTTACATGGTGACATATACCTTATGAAGGATTTGTTTCATTGATCATATCTTGGAGTATCAATCAACCCGGAGTGCAAATGTAAAATCCTTTGAAATAGCTCCATCAATTCATTTCATACTTCTGCATTATGTTCAAAAAATCTCATTTCTTCATCTCTTTATCCTCACAGAGCAGATGGAGGGATCATACGCATGAGCTGGAAACAGTCATTCATCGCACCAAGCGCTCAGGTAAGAAAAAACCTGTGTGTGTGTGTTGGTATTCATGCAATTTGGTGCTTATATTAAGACAGTGTGTGTGTTGTTATGGGTGTGTGTATACATGTGTGCGAGGTTGAGGTCTTTGAGTTTGCCAGCATTTTTCTTTGATGTGGTTTAGAGTTTAGAACGAGATGCATTTCCTTCATTTGATCATGCTACCTCTCTCACTCCCTCTTTCTCTCGCTCTTTCCCTTTTATTCATTCCTTCCATCTTACTCATTACTGGGTGATGCTGTGCTCACCAGTAGTTTATACGTGAAATCCTTCTCTTTTTCCATTGTAGTAGCTTGTAACAAACCGATATAGCACCTCTTTTGCCTGTTCCCGTGCGGCTTCGGTTACCTGCTCCTTTTTCCATAGCCGTGATTGGCTCCAGTTGGCAGAGGTTTGATTGGCAGGTGGTTTTGGCTTCGATTACAGCTGTTCAGTGACTGGCTCCGATTGGAGCATCTATTGTTTCAGCTTTTGCACCTGCGTGTGTGATGTGCCAAAATAAATACAGATACAACATAGATAACGCGCACGCATAGCACACAAGCATTGTACAAATACACACTCACATGTTTCTAATCACAGATGCTGAAGCCGATATGTAACAGAGCATCAGATGACTGATATTACACAGATATAGATAAAAGCAAGCTGTCTGTACAATATCCTACATTTTGCATGACTATTTAACAATTTTTTTTTTAAATTAAAATAATATATAACAAATAATATAAATTAATAACAAAATTATATAAACTAAAAAAATAGTTTGTAAATAGACAAACTATTGATTTGTGTGAGGAGAAATAGATGTAAAATCAGCACAGTGTAAATTGGACAGTGGTCACTTGTTTAGTCGTCAAATATTTTATTGCAGAAGCCACGATTATGGACGATCACTATCAGAAGTGAGTTAAGCAAATATGATATGAACACCTAAATGGGATTAGGACTGACTTTGTTCAGTGCCTTATTAAATGCGCACACATAAGCTGACTCAAAAGAACTTGGTTTAATGATTAACAACTGCATTTGCTGAAATCCTCTGTTGGATCTCTATCACACTATTGAGTTAAGAAGGGAAGAGAGTTGACAGACTGAGTGACAGACTCTTATATTTGTTGATTTTCTGTCATGGGGCATAACGCCCCAGTTTGGCAGCAAATGAATGGAAAACTCGCAGAAATCAAAACGGAACAACTGGAATAGATTGAATTAGGATGTCATTTATAAAGTAACTTCATTTTAATGTGTAAGTAACCCATTGAATGTGTGTGACTGTATATTTGTTCTTCCATAATTGCCGTTTGCGTTATATGGCTTGTTTTTGATCCGATCTGCTGCCAAGTCCACAAGAGTCTGTCCAACCAAGCGATGATATCAAACATGTTGGATGTTATCAGAGGGTCAGCAGGGAGTTGATTCACTTAATCTGTTAACGCTCCCCCTCTGGGAGACATGGTCGCGTGCAATGGCTCCCTCTGATTCTCCAGCATCTATGCCTACGACTCAAAATCATCTAATGGGACGCCAGCCTAAGAGAACGTCTGGCAGGAACCATTGTGAGCCAGCAGTATGAACGCTGCCAGTTCTGTAAAGGTCTACACACACACACACACACACAAACACATACACAAGTTTGCTGAATCAAATCCGGACATGCACACTGTTAACACCAGAAGGAAGATCTGTTACAGAGATCTGATATTGTATAAAGAACAGACCTGTTTAATGGATGTCCAAATCCCTCCAGTTACAGAGATTGAGTTAAACATTCATAGAATATGACATCGGTCTGACTTTCTTTAGTCAAATTCCCAATGTAAACAAGCATGTGAGCCGAGCCATAAATCCATAATGTCATGGAACCCTACCCCCAAGTTCAGCCCTGGACAATTGCATGAGATTACACTGCTGTAGTATGACAGAAATGACAGACAGATGCATGTTTTTGAAATAGAGATGGTAGGAAAAGCCATGTGCCTCAAACATTGTGATCAAGACCTTGAATGAAACATCAAATCTTTTTATATCTAACTGTTATTTAAATCTTTTAGATATCAAGTCAACTCCTTAAACATGACAATGGAAACATGGAATCCTTCTAAAAATGTCTTTTTCAAATGAGTTCTCTGTATGCGTGCAGGAGCTAGTGTATTAAGTCATGCATTAAATTCTCTCTCACGCACACACGCACACACACATACAAACACACTCAGGTGTGCTGCAGATGGATGCTGAATATTAAATCCCTATGTGTTTGATTCAGATCCAGACTGCAGTGTGGTGATGTTTTATAAGCCCTGATAAATCCTTAACATACTGTTATGTAGACATGAGGTATAGTATACATCACTGCATGTGCACTTGAAGTATTATTGTGCGAGTTACTCCATCTAGTGTCAAACTGTGTATGCAGTGTGTTTTGCCATATATATCAGGATTACGAATTCAGAAAATGTATCAGTAATATTCATGACCAGCAATGAAACTGTATGTTCCATTTTTTACAAAAGGTCTATGTTTGCTCTTAAGTAAATTAAATGTTTGTATTACATATTTGTGATTAGATAAGTGACAAGTTTTAGTGTCTAGATGAAACTTCTCGTTACAGAAACATCACTACACACTGCTATTTTGTTTTGAAGAAAAAACGTTACATAAACAACATAAACTGTACATAAACTATGATTATTTTTGCACTGAGGTAAAAGGCATTGAAAGATATGCATAGCAACAGATGTTTTAAACCATGCATTATGTTGCAGCCAATAAAGTTACCAGCCAATACTAGTGATTCACTTATTTTATTAACTGGCCAGTGTGCACTCAGATTTGGTGTTTGGCGCAGGTTAATTTTGGACTGTGTGTGTGCGTCTGTTTGCATGCACATATGCTATTTGCATATGCTAATTCAAGTATTTATTTAATAAACTGTTTACCTGTATAAAGAAATTCTTGCACTTACATCCTACACTGCTCTTTTACAAATTCTCAGATTCATAGGTCAGAACATTTACACGGGGACTTACACAAACTCACACACTGTGTTGCTTTTGGCCTCATAAACATGCACTTGTGAATGTACAGATGGTGGTCGGTGTGTATGTGAGTGCAGCTGGATGTTCGGTGTGAAATATGGTTCCAATAACGGCTCTTTGATGCTAATTTGTTCCATTCAATAAAGACTTAACACACTCGTTCCTTTTTCACATTTAAAACAAACACAGACATACCACTGTCAAGTAACTCCCTCAGAATTCTTTTAATGTACATGGTTTTCATGTACACAAACACGCACACATGCAGAAAGTTAACAGCAGTTTTTTTAGCGGTTAAAGATCTCATTGTTTGATCGCATTGATTGTTTGACATTTTATCTCGATTACACCAGCCTTGAATTATAATGAATCAACAAATAATGTGTTTATAACATACACACACATATATATATATATATATATGAGAGAGAGAGAGAGAGAGAGAGAGAGAGAGATAGATAGATAGATAATATAATGTTTGCATGTTTATTTATTTATTACAAATCTTTTCCTTTAATTTTCCCCCTTAGTTTTGAAAACCAATACCCATATAATACAGTAACTTTACCATGTAATACAGTAAAGTTTGTCATCTTATATGGTGCTTTTTAAATATGATGTGCCCAGGCACCAGACAATTCAAATCAGACAATTATATAAATATATAATATATATAAAGTCTTGTGCTTTTAAGAAGATGGCAGAACACATGGTACTTAACCCAATTTATCTGGATTGCAGGTGGTTTGTAAATAAGAGAGTTTACACTGAAATACCATTTGCTAAAGCTAAAGTGTTTAAACTGTTTAGTGAATTCACCCGTGATTGTTGTATAAAGATGACATGGACCTTAGCGGACCAAGACTTTGAAGACAGGTGGAGGTCATGATCTGCATGCCTATTGTGTATGTTTTTTGTTATGCTCGTTTGATTTTATGTTTGCGTTTGTTATTATATAAATCAACTTTCCACCAAACATAAACCTTTTTCTCTCTCTCTGTCTCTTTCTCTCTGCTTTGTTGTCTTTCATGTGATGAGAAAAAATGGGAATTATAGGAAAAGATTAAAAACAGCTAGGGTTTTTTCAGTGTTGATATTCTGTGTTTTGATGTTTTGAGAAAAAGAAATATTGCGTGCAAAGCCTACCAGACAACACAAAAACAGCAAGTCATTTACAAATGAGCTGAAGTAGTTTTATTGTGAATAAACACAAACACAGAGTGACCTCAGCACCATAGATCTGTCTGCTGAGAGTGATTGTGTGGTGGTTTCTGAGTGTGTTTAGGCTAGTCTTAAAACCAGAAAACAGTTGATTTTGTCCAATGTGTTTATTATGGATTTACTCATTTTGTTAAACATGCACACACGCAAATAGGCTCTAAGTTGGCATGTTTTGACTCGCATCAACATCATATACTGTTCAGTAGCACATTTTATTAAACTTGAAAGTACATGCATATTTGATACAAATATTTGTGTATGGGCAAACAGACAGAGAGAGTTTAGTTTAATGAACAGATCAGTGTTTATTAACTGTCGGTTTCTACTAAATGTACCGTTTAGTTCTAGGAATGCTACATTTCTCTTTAAACTTGCAAAGAGCATTGGATGCTTGCTTTAGCATGTGTATATGTGTGTGTGCCATGTTATTTTGTAGACACCAGCAGGTGCTGTTGTCCTTCAGATTAATCTTGAATTTGTTTTTTGATTAAAAACAGCTGACAGTCTGGATAATGACAGATTGCCTCTTTGAATGAATTTTCTGGTTTGGAACCAGGAATTATGGATGAACATTTCCCTGCATTGTGAGTTGGGAATGTGAAATGAGACATTTCTAATTCTTTTCTCTTGTTTCCTCCTGCGTATTCTCTCTTTCAGAACCTAATGGGAAAAGGAAAGGAGAGCGGAAAAAGGGTAATCGTATTCATTTTTCCGTAATAGTCTGATGACTTGTCTGTTTTCATGCTAATGAATATTGAGTGACAGTTTTCAGTGGTGTGTTGTACACTTTGTACACTTTTTCAAAGTGTGGTAGCAAAAAGTGATAGCAAATATTTAATTTGTAATATTAAAAATAATAAATAATTACAAAAATAAGGTACAAACCACTAAGCAAACAACAAATAAAGCGCTATTTCTTGTCAATTGTTATGACCATTTTAATATAGTTATTTAATATAATAGTTTTTTTTCTCCATCTTATCAGGCAAGAAAGGGCCCCCTGGTGCTCCTGGACCTCCAGGTCCACCTGGTCCACAAGGCCCACCTGGAATACCAGGGATACCAGGAATCCCAGGCAGTAATGCAATGGGTCCCTCTGGCCCACCGGGCCCTCCTGGACCAGCAGGACCTCCAGGACCACAAGGGCCACCTGGACCACAGGGACCTTCAGGTTAACAAAGACATTTGTTTACACAAGGTCAAACCAAGCTAACGAACAACAATCCTGTTCTATCGGCATTGTACCATGGGGCAAGACACTTGCTCCAAAGTAGCTGTTTCTACAGTTAAAATTAAATTATTTTTAGTGATTACTAAGATTACAAGAAAAGTTAACGTATTGTCTTTACAATAGACAATACTTTGACAATACTGTTTTGAGACAATACTGAGACAATACAAGTTAATACTGTTTTGCCTGAAAAGCATAATGGCAGTCAACTAATTAAAATGTTATATTTTTATATTCTGTTTTGATGTGTATCAACAGGTGGTGCAGATAGAGGCAAAAACAAAGAGGCACAGGTACCTGTTTCCATCACACTGATTATTCTGATCCCCATGTCATTTTGTTATGAATGTTCGGATCAGTAGATCAGACAGAGGAATGTGCAGAGGCATTCCAGTTGCTTGTGTTGTTTATGGATGCTTGTGTAAATGTGTATGTAAAGATGGTGGTTTTGAATATGTGGGTTGTTTTTCTGTAGCCAGCAGTGGTGCATCTTCAGGGTCAAGAGACCACTATCCAAGTGAAAGAAGGTAAGAGTTAAATAATGTTTTTGGACATAGTCACATAAGCTTGAGAATACGTATTGATATTGTGCATGCGGGTATCAGCCCAATCATGTTTAAAATATATAATAATTCTATAATAATTATGGCAACAGGTTTGTTTGGGGATTAGGGGATAGAAAATATAATTAGTCTATTATCATTAGCCTGTTGTGTATAATGGTGAGACAGTAAAGTGTGCATGTGACTAATTGTGTGTCACTGGTATCATAACAAATGATTGAGTATTTACTGGTGTCTGTTTGTGAGATTTGTCAGAAGGTGTGTTGAAGAATTGGAGAATGATCTCAATTCATCAGAGAGTGTTTAAAATGCACTCGCGCACTGGAGAGTTGGAGGTTCTACTTGATGGAACATACTTTATATATAGTCAGGTAGAAGTGAGTACAGTCCCTGGACTAACTCTGCTCCTTATACACAAACATATACAGTATACATTTTATACATATACAAATCATTTTGTTTTTATAATATTAACAAGGTCAGAAATTAATAACTACTATTATTTTACTTTCTCTCTCTCTCTCTCTCTCTCTCACTCTGCAAAAGGTATATTACCTGAATTTCACAGACATAGCAAGTTATGAGGTGATGGTGGACAAGACTCCATTCTTACGCTGCACACGAAGTATTGAGACCGGCCAGCGCAAGTTTAACACCTGTTACACTGCAGGTGTGTGTTTATTGCGAGCCCGGCAGAGGATCTCCATCCGCATGGTGTATGAAGACACTTCCATCTCCATGAGCAACCATACTACCTTCCTAGGTAGTATCCGCCTAGGGGATGCCCCAGCTACAGGGCACACCTGAGCCAGTCACAGATCGACCTTGTCAAACACACAGATCTCACTCATTAGATGTCCATGAGCCAATGAGCTCCACACCCAGACCGCACCCACTGAGACATACTTCTGAACCAGTATGTCTCATTAGCCCAAGCCCAATGGACGTGCCCAGTCTAAAGCCAAATCAGACAATTTATGAACTAAAGGGCTTGTCCAGAACTCTAGAACTCATCTCAGAGGAAATGTGACCGGCTTCTTCAACATAACAGCATTTGCCATGGACAAAAAGGTCAAACTCTCGCATAGCAAAGTCCTCACCCATCCTCAATATTACCACCACAGGCAAGGAATCAAACTGTCTATTTACAAATTTAATCAGTAGACATGGTAAATAAGCATGAATAAGCAGAAACATTGTGTTTCTGTAGTTCTGGCAGGTCCACAGATCAGAAGCTTGGGAACAGTGGAATTAGATTTGTTGCTGTGTCGTGTATGTAATGCCATTAACACACACTGAACAGTCAGCTGCTGAGAGCTGACCAATCAAACAGAAGAATTTTTCTGTGAGAATCTTGTTTGTGTTTGACACACCTATAGCAACATGCTTCACAAAGAGAAAATAAAACCACCATCCACAGCATAGCATAAACAAATAGTGAATCTGTGTACTAATCTGTTAAAATAAGCACTGATAAGGGCAATGTATATTAATTAAAAATCTATTTTCTTTTATATCTGATCTTTACAAACACACTCAAGATATTCATTTTCAACATGAGGTAATGAAGTTCAAAGCATAGCAGTGTACAATTTAGAGTTGGGTTATTTGGTTCTTTGCTCATTAACTGATTCTTCTTGTTGGAAAAAATGAGTGTGTATGTGTAGTTTATATGATGGCAGTAGTTTAGGCACTGGCATACATTTTAATGATTTAATGTCCCCTAACCATGATTCACCTCCCTGAATGCGAAATACCATATGTCTCCTGCAGGGGTCAGTAGTGCACCTGTACATTAAATGTAGCACTGAGAAGTTAGGCTAAAAAGTTTGGTATTGTTTGGAATAGCATTCCATCGTACTGCTATACAAATATATACTGTGCACAACAGGCACATTTATGTATGCATATTATACCCAGATATAATATTTCCAAAAATAACTGTATAATGTAATGCATACTGTGTGGAATACTGTGTGCCACAATGCTTCAGTATGACAGATGAACCAGAAGTAATATTCACCACAATTTGTAACATTTCTTTGTTTAGAATGTTTTATCTAACTGACAAGTGCTAAACATTTTTAAACAAAATTGGATAAAAATGCAAACTAAACATCTAAAAAAATAATGAGATGCTGCTCTCTGAATTAAATATGCATATGACAACAATGTACTCGTATGTTAAGCATTGCATATTGTGTCACTCAGTTGTTTAACAGGAGAAAGTCAGTAGTATATACTAGTATATACTGCATGGTAAATAGTATATACTGTAAAGTATAAAGTAAGCTAGTATTCCATTCTGAATATAGTCTTTATCTTTTGTCTTCTTGCACACACATACAAACATGCACACGAGTGCATACAAGCATAGGGAAACTTAAAAAACAGTCCTGCATGGTTTCTCCTGCACTTGGGTCGTGGGACTCAATAGGTTGTAGAAAGGAATTATGTGAGTGTAGTGTAGTTAATAAGCATCAGATCCCAGATCCTCACAGTGAGAACAAACTGCTTTATTGTGTGTTCAAAGGTCTTGGAATAAAAAGAACCATGGGAATTAGATGGAGCTTTCTGAAGAGTGCTGATAATCTGCCCTCAGGTTCTCACTGCATGTCCTCTCGTCCCTAATTAGAGATGTAACACAGCAGGCAAGATCAGAACAGAAGCTCTGAATATGATCATGTTCTGATTGGTTATATATATCTCTATTGTTCTTGTCTTAAACACCACATCTTACCAACAGCTTGGTTTTACTTATTTGTTTTTGGTGTGTGTGTTTTCGATACGAGTGCCTTTGTAGGGATATGATTTGTATACTGTATGTAGTCTTGTTTTACTGAAGATAATGTATATTTGTAAACTATACAGGGGCTGTATATATGTACATAAGATCTTTGGCTTTTGTAAAAAAAAATGTTTTTGTTCATATTAAATTGTTTTTGAAAGATTGCTTTAATGGAGTGTTTTTTCTCAAGGGCTAGAGAGAGTTTTTTTTGTTTCTTATAATTGTGTAATGCCACCTAGTGTCAGTGAAACCCTGGTTTGTTTACATTTAGTTATAAGTGTCAAATGAGTGTGTTTGAATGTCTGTTGTATACAGAGATGTTGTCACCTAGTTCAATTCAGTGTAATCCAGGTTCATTTAAACTCTCTGTCAGAAAAACAAATCAGTTACATTAAACACCAAAGCTCTAAAAGCAAAATACATGGCAATTTACTTCTGTACTGCACACAACACAAATTTGCTTTTAGACTGTGTGTATTCAGCGTTTAAGTAGTCTACAGGGTGATGTAATGGCTAATAACACCTTAGCATATCATGCTTTCAAAAACATGAAGATTTCATCACCTGTGTTTCCACATTCTTCTATCTTACAATGTATCTACACACAGAGATGCAAAAAAACAGGATATACTCTTTGTGCTGAGCTTTTGTTTAAACTCTCGGGACAATTAAACTCAAAGAGTAAGAAATAAAGTCCTAGAGCCCCCTGACAGCTTCAAACAGGTGAGCTCTTATCACAGAATGGTTTCAAGGTGAGACTTGCGTCATTCTGAAATTCACACTTCAGGAAATGGAGCTACTGTGAGTGTCAGCTCATTACAGCCTTACTCTCGTTTCTGTTATCATTCTGAATATTTATCCTAAAGCATAATATAATAACAATAATATTTTTTTAATCTAACGTGTAGCAGCCTGGCTTCATCCCTTGCTTTGGTCATATATAGGAGTTCAGAATGGTGTACAAAAGAACAAGTTTTTCCTCAGTAGGTGTATTGTACCCACATTTTTGGGTAAAATATCCTCCTCAAACAACTTGGTTGTTTGTTTGTCATATTACTGTTCTATGTTGTTAATTTAATGTTATGTTGTTAAATATTATTAATATTGTAATATTTTTGTATTATTTCTAAAATGAATTTGTCATAATATTAACTTTAGATCAGGTTTAAGTGTTTTGTACAGTAGCTGTCATGTTATGACGTATAATTTGATGTACTTTCAGTTCTGTTTGTATTGTATTGTGATATCAGGTCTCAATGCATAGCAGCAGGTCAACTAAAGGTCAAGTCAAATTGAAAGCTGGTGGTGTATAGCTCGCAGACCCTCTTTAAAAAGAACAGTGCTCATGAACGTTGTGCTAGGTAAACAGAAATACACGTTTAGACTTGTTTTCTATACCGTATACATCTACTTTGCTGCTTTTAATGCGTTTGCAATATTGTAAATGCACAACAATCACACCAAAAGGTTTTCTAGACTGATTTGTTGGAAACGATGAATAATTATGTCAACAGTCATGACTCATGAGTCTTTATTTACACTTTTACACTTGTTTGTTTATTGATATAGTGACGTTGCTTATTTACAGCACACAATGCCCAAACTGCTTGTTGATTACACCTCCGATTATGGCAGGATTTGTTGATCGGATTAGGAGCCCCGTACTCATTTTATTATTCTGGATCCGTAAAACAAAAGAAACTGGTTTGTTTGATCTTAATCCTGACTAATTCATGCACATCAATTAAAATTCCAGTTTAGAGTTTCGACCACTGATGTCCTATTGGTAGATCAATAACCAATCGAAGCTGGCCTGTCCCGACACATTTCAGCTGACTATATGCAGAAATGACAGAATCAAAGAGAAGCTTTTCTCGCCTGTTGGTGGACTGGCATTGCTGGCTGCACTCAAAGGTGAGGGTTATGTTATTTCGGACCGTCTCAGAGTCAGTATAACTGCCCTGGAACTTGTGAACATTCACACCTTTGTGGTGATCAGACTGGAGTGATTAGCACCGGCAGGACTGTCTCGTCTTCTTTGTTTAGAATAAATGTGCGTCAGATGGCATTCCGCCACTAAGGCAATTTCATCTGAACTGAATAAACAATCAGTGACTATGATTCAAATAGATCTGTTGTTAACGGTATAGTTCAAGTAGTTCGGCGTGTGTATATAGATGACCATACAGTATATACAGTTATGGTTAAATACTAGTTAAATATTTGTAAAATAGATGTACTTAAATGTTGTTTTGAGAGATAGAAAAGCAGGGCTCGTCCGGGATTTGAACCCGGGACCTCTCGCACCCTAAGCGAGAATCATACCCCTAGACCAACGAGCCGCCTTGTGTTGACAACGTAAAAACACACGTACTTAAGGCTACTGATACGCTAGGCTCTGAATTAAAATTAGTTGCCAAAGACTTTTTATTTCTCGCTATTATTTACAAATAATAATAATTTTATTGTATCTTTGAGGTAGATTTCAAATCAAGCCGTGTCTGATCAAATCTGTTTTCTTTAACCCTGGGTTAAACTTTTAATAAATCTATTTTAGATCCTAGAACTGGATACATTGTAACATCTGCTCTATTAAAATCGAACAGAACAGTGAGTTACTTCCACGATTTATGCTTCGGCTTCATTTGTCTTCGGTTTACAGTGATTACCTACTGCTGTTTTAAGATGTTTGCGCTTGTAAGGCTTGAGGAACTAGAAATCCGGCTTATCTGTGGGGAAAAGCCGAATAAATCCGATTTTAATGTTAATGAGTCGGTTGTTGATCCAGTTTGGACAGAAATCTTCAAAAGATCCAATTGTTTCCTTTGGGAAGGAGCACACCCAGAAGAGCTGAGCTTTACAGAGGCTATTGCTAAAGCCCTTATCCAGCACCTCCACAAACAGGTTAAAACTCTCTGTGCTCACCAGGCGATGGGAAAGAAAGAACAACAATGTATATGCTTGATTGACAACGGTTGCATATACCAATCAACTTTGCTGGTTAATCAAACAGCAAACGTGGCAACGTTTGATAACTTCAGAGTTCATTCAGCTACAATGGTTTGGTTAATGCTATTAGTGTGTTAATGCGATACGTGATACATTCTGTTTATTTTCATGCTCACTACTGTCTGCTATGGTAGCAGTGCCACCTGTACCTACGTATAAACATAAGGTTTTCCTCTTGTGTGACCCGTTAGTCCCCGCGCTTCTTGAATCTTAAATCTTGTGACCGCCCACAAGTGAGGGGCGGGTCGAGCCCTATAGCCGTGCTATGAAAGAGAGAGAGCGCCTCACTTTAGAGTCAGTCACTTTTCAGTGTGGGTAATTGGCTGTTCGGCGTGTATTTTAGCTGCTGTGAAAGACATTAAACAGAACCCCATGATTTCTAAACTGGGGAAGACCGATATGACACTATACAGGAATTTTCTTCTGTTTCTCGTGATGTCATGGTGTGTGA
This sequence comes from Botia kubotai, assembly GCA_036877585.1. Lineage (NCBI taxonomy): Eukaryota > Metazoa > Chordata > Actinopteri > Cypriniformes > Botiidae > Botia > Botia kubotai. The sequence goes on from JAZGTI010001500.1 coordinate 33,258, forward strand.
TATATCCGTGCACAGGAATATCATGGCTGTAAGTAAATCTCTACTTTCACACGAAGTTATATGGTGCGCTTATGGGAGCAAGGGATAAATTAATTCGTACATGTTGTATATTAATTAATATACTATATGTTATATACAGTGTCTATTTTACCCTAAAATCTATACCGTTTACACTTATGTAGTGTCCCGGGGCTATCTATATACACACATATATAAATAGAGAGAGAGAGCTATTGTAAAATTAATATGTTAATATATTTATTTTACAAAATAAATTAATCTCTTTTATTCATTTCAGTTAGAGAACCGAACTGAATTATAAACTGGCAAAACGTAATACTGTCCTAATACTACCTAAACTTAAAATCCTTAATCTAAACTCAGTACTCTACTTTAAGATACCTTTTAAACAGACAGCCCCACATTGGTATGAAAGCCAATTAATTTTTGTTTTAGTTTTAGCATACATACATAATTTTGGATGTATTAATCATTTTTGTTGCGTTGGTTGTTGCAGCGGTTTAACGGTAAACGGGAGCGCGGTCGGATGGAATCAGACGCATCACTGTAAACTCCTGGATGGGCTCGTGCCAGATCAGATGCAGCTCTGCAAGAGGAACCTCGAGCTCATGCACAGCATCGTGCACGCGGCCAAACTCACCAAAAGCGCGTGCCAGAACACCTTCAGCGACATGCGCTGGAACTGCTCTTCCATCGAGAGCGCGCCTCATTTTACCCCGGACCTTGCTAAAGGTGAGTAAAACATTTGGACAGCTTTTAGTAAATGTATAGGTTCCTCTTACATGAGATACGCTAGTTAAGGATAGTAACAGACCTATGTATTAAATAAAGGCACAATGTTTTCAAATGTTTTAGTTACCTTTAAGTAAAATAATTGCCATTTAATTAATCTCTTGTTTACATCACATCTTTAAATTCTATTGTATATTTGCGTTGTATCTGCCACACTGCTCTCTAATGATCAGCAAAAACCCTTATTGGTCAATCACTTGGACAGGCTGTCACTAATTGTAAAAAAAATCAATATTGTAGAACAGGCAGATTTTCGACAGACATGAGCTTGCAGTGCCTGGTCATCGATGGCTGCCAGTGGTTTTGGAGGTATTCTAACAGTGTCGTGTCTATGCAGGGACCCGTGAGGCAGCATTTGTATTCTCTTTGGCCGCTGCAGTGGTCAGTCATGCCATTGCACGGGCATGCGCATCTGGAGAACTCCCCAGCTGTTCCTGTGCACAGGCACCATCAGAGCAGGCGGCGCCGGACTTCCGTTGGGGTGGCTGTGGAGATAATGTTCGGTACGGTCTGCAGATGGGCTCGGCTTTCTCAGACGCACCCGTGAGGAACCGCCGCACGGGACCACAAGCCTTCAGACTCATGCAGCTGCACAACAATGCAGTAGGGAGACAGGTAACTTCATCTGTGTACACCACGCTAGTTCTGCCTGTCACTTTCATGCTATACACAATTTCTCCATTTCTGATGCCAGTTATACACTGTGTTCTTCTTACATTATAATAAACTCCTTCACATGTTCATTCACAACATTTTTATGCAATGGAATCATACATATCGGTTTATAAGTGACTGGCATTTTGACTTGTGACTGTAATATGTCAGTTTGTTGATGTAAACAGTTATTTCGTTATTTTTGTAGGCACTTATGGATTCTCTAGAGATGAAGTGCAAATGTCACGGCGTTTCTGGGTCTTGCTCTGTAAAGACGTGCTGGAAGGGTCTTCAGGACATCAGCTCCATCTCTGCTGAACTCAAATCGAAATATCTGTCGGCCACCAAGGTCATTCCACGTCAGATTGGCACCCGTCGACAGCTGGTTCCTCGGGAGATGGAGGTGAGGCCGGTCGGCGAGAATGAACTTGTCTACCTGATCAGCTCGCCTGATTACTGCTCACAAAGCGCCAAGCAAGGGTCATTTGGGACCATAGACAGGTGAGATACACATCATCAATCAGGATTACTGATTAGGAATGAGTTTCTCATGCTTTGCTTGTGTGAGAGAAAGCAATCAGTTCTCAGTCACTATAAAGAATGAGGGCTTATCATCTGACTGATGGGACAAAGCTCAAAGAAACAACAGACAAATGAATAGGATCAGTTAAACATTATCACACACATAGACACAAATCTCAGACCAGTATTCACACACACACATATACACACACACACATTTTTTACAATCTGTCTAAATGGAGACATTACATAGACTTCTATTGTTTTGTATTTATTGTTAAATTTGTCCTTAATATATGCCTAAATACCCCCCCCCACACACACACACACACTGTATTGCAAACACACAAATATGATTTAAACTATTAGCTGTGAATAAGTTATGTCAAATTAGTCTATCAGATTGTAACCTCTGTGTTTCTTTCTGCAGGCAGTGTAATAAGACCGGGATAGGCAGTGATAGCTGCGGGCTCATGTGTTGTGGGCGGGGATATAATGCTTACACAGAGGTGCTGGTAGAACGCTGTCAGTGTAAATATCACTGGTGCTGTTACGTCTCTTGCAAAACCTGCCATCGCACGGTCGAGAGATACGTCTGTAAGTGAGGAAGGACCGTGTCCATCAAACAACAATGATCATGATCATGAGTGGGAAATGGCACAATGCCGGTCTGTCAAAATTTGTATGATCTTTTAAGAGCCATAAGTGTGTGGATGATTCTCTCCAAGTGCCGTGTGGATGCCATGAGCGAGAAGAAAGAAGAGCTGGAGTGAAGGAATGAAGAATGGTGAAGAGTTTCCCATTAAAAGATACATGTGAAAGAGTTAATGAATGGCTGTAAAACAAAGAACCCTGCAGTGAGGCCCCGAAGGCACCCCACAGAAAGCCAGAGTGATAAGTAGTGGCCACTCACAGCAAAAACCTCATCAACTCTGACACAGAGAAAGACGCTGGGGGAGGGGTGGAACTGTTTGTTACGTGTCAGTGAAGTTATAGTTTACTGCAGTAATACTTTATGCATTGAATCTGATCTATAAAGTCCTTTGCAAGGAGAGGCGAGGAATAGAAATCAACAGGTCTGGTTTATATTATAAGCTCTCTGGACTCAATATGAAGGTTGCACAACACTTTCTATAGTTAAACCATGTCTCCTGTTTTTATTTTGACATTGATTGGCTTCATTTTTTTACTGAATTCAAAGATTACATTGTAAATTGTACATTTTCTGTAAAAAAAAGACATTTATTTTATTAAAAAAATATTTAATGAGAGAGACTGTGTTTTTACTCCAACACATTTAAATTATATCTGGCAGAAAATGAAAACACTGAAATCTTTCAGCTTTGCCTGCAGTCAGTCAGAGGTAGTTTTTAGGCAGTATATTTATGTTTGCCAGCACTGGTTGATCAGTCTGTTAAACATCCAAATCACCATTTTATAGCAGTTCTGTGTGTATGTGAATGTGAGCATGTTTTCTCTGATCTTTCATCAACATTCTTCCACATCAAAGACATTTTCAGGATATCAGTGCTATAGATTTAAAAGCCAGATAGAACCATTCAACAGCCGCTACAGTAGAAAAAGACAGAGAGGTAACCTGTTCTGCAGTTCCTTTTGTCCTTTGATTTGCCTGATTTTTATCTTGGCATTGTTACAGAAAGACAAAGACACACCGGCACTTATAGTGCAGGTCTGAGCCTCTGAGGAGTTTTGCCCTAAAATTAAAGGCTTTGTTTTTTTTACTCAAAAATGTTTGTTGAAATAAAAACAGATCCCGTGTTTACAATTAGTTACGAATCTGCTGACAGAAAAATATTGAGTGATGTTGCTAAAAAAATACAGGGAGTTTTCTACTAAAACACATCTCATAGGAGATTACAATCATGTTTTTGTCCATGGGAATCTGTAGCAGGAGTGTGTGATATGATCTTGATATTTAATAGGTGTGGGGGAAAATTAGCTTATTAACCATAGAATCAAATGTTTTCTACCAACCTATGGCTCTCAGGGATGAAAGATTGTAAGTCAAGTCTCAGCATTGTTTTTTTTGGGGGGGGGTCAATGTAAAGCAAATGTTTCTATTTGTGGCAAAAACATTAATTACTTCTGTTAACATGAGATTCTATTCTTTCTCTTCTCATTGACTATGCACCTGGTGTGATCTCTGTGGCATGCAGCTATCCATTTAACCAGCTTCAGTGTGTTGTTTACTGAGAGTATTTACACACACAGTCTGAGGAAGAGTTTATTAGTGCATAGCTGTTTGCTAAGTGACTGTGGGAACAGATGTAGGACAATCCCAACAATTTCAGTTGACAGACCTTCATTCAAACCTCTCTCTGTCTGTCTCTCTTTCTCTCTCTTTCAATCTTGCTTTTATATAGCAGTCCATTGATTATTGTTTCTATATTAGGCTAATGATATTTTGTATACCATGACCCCTCACTGAAACTGGCATTTTTTATTTTAATTAAAATAATTTATTCTATTTTGTTATGCTGTTTTTTACTATGAGAAACATCACAGAGGATATTGAGTGACCTGATCCACATTTCACATTAATTTTCCTTTCTGACCTGCAGATGTTTCCAATTCAGTTCTGTTAAACTTCATTCTCGTACTATGCATTTGCATTTGAGTGTGTGTGGCACCTGTTAGTTCTGCCCCCCATATTGTTGGTGATGCAATGACAAAGCAAAAGGCACTAAAGTCGCATTGCTGGACACACACACATACTGAAAATAAATCTCTAAGTGACTCCAAATATGTGAAGAATCAACAGCCTGTGGTAAAAATAGAACCTCTTAACAGTGATGCAAAAATTGAGAAAAGTGTTCCTGTGTTTTGTTATTCCTCTATAGCTCATTGGGGTCTTTGTGTGTTTTTTTGAATATGGTGTGTCTATGTTGGTTCTTATTTTTTACATTGACAGTTGATATATGTTGCATATTTCAAGGGTAAAGATCAGAGTTAAAGGTCATTACTGGGTTAGTTTTAGTCCTCCACTATGACAGGAATTTTCATGGCCAGAAAGACGAAATAACCTCATCGCCCATTAAAGTGAATAAAAAACAATAAGATGTTTAGCACACATGAAAGAGTACACAGGATCTCACACCTGCTGAATGGCCTTTAGAGACTTAGAGTGACAATCTATGAAGCATTAGATTAAGAAAAGGTTGGATCAGGATCAGCAGATTGAATAAACACATTCGCCTCAGCCAAGGCCCAGATCTCGTCTATCACTGTAACAGCTCCATGCCAGAGGTTCAGTGATACAACACCTTGGGAAACTGAGCTGAGTTTCCACAGACCTGTGGGAATATATCTGTGTCCTAACAAAGGCTCAGTCCATTGTGATGGAGAAACCCTGGACTGTGTTTCTTTAGGAGGTTTATTTTCAAATTTATGAATGATTCAGTTGAACACACCCTACCCTTTAACTGTAGGCAAAATCTTTAATATCAGACAAACAGGTTAATTCTCTCTCTCTCTCTCTCTTTCACACACACACACACACACACAAACAATCCAGCACTAAGAAATGCTTACAGTGACTAAGACCATACTGAGACAAACGGCCCCTGAATGCTAATGTTGTCACAGATTTGTGTTTATACTAAGTGCAAAGCTAAAATGAAAACTGGATGTGTGAAAGAGACAGTTCAACAGGCTCATATCAGGAGTTAATAAATAGCCTTTTGTATGAATTTCCAGGGCGTAGTTTTTTGTAAGTTTTTTTTATTATGAAATGTTAGTCAGAAACTAGCTTTAAACTTGATAAACACACAAAGCTATAAATGTGACATGGGAAACCATAACGTAACACATATAATGTTCAGGAGAAATCATGATGTCACATGTGAGAAACATAAATCATTTTAGGTCTATTAAACAAGAATCTTTCATTACCTAGAATGTATGGGACTTGTGATTGAACTGATTAAAGTATGTGACTGAAGAAACATTTAAATTGTAGTGATAGTGATCAAGTGCTGTCCTGGTAAAATTTTATTAAGAAAGGAATTGTATTGTTTAGTCTAAATATATCAGAACACATAAACAGATGCATCCAAATTTAGGTTTTAGTAATATGTCTCGTGACATTATAACTGTGATATTTTGTTAAAATCTCACTTCTATAAAATCATAAAATACATATTGTGGCGAGTTCTAAACAGTATTTTTGCACCCTTAAAGGTGATCCAAACTAATCTGAGCAAAGAGCCCTTCGAAAAGGCTGATGTTTTTCTATTACCTATGTGTCATATAAAGCCCTATGTCAAGCTGCAACAAATCCCAAGTGTAAATAAGCATATTACCACTTTATAAGGGTATTATCACCTTGACTTAAGGTTTGTTGCAACAAGCTGCTGTTCCTTCCAGAGCAGTACTCATTGCAGTGAGGCGGCAGTAGCTAACATAGATCAGCAGCGCATTAATCTCTGCTGCTATCTAGCGTACATCATCGACACTGCACACAGAGAACGGACCGGATACAAAAAAACAGGAATATACGGAAGCCGACCTGGATCATAAAAACACTTTAAGAGATGGCGGCTGCTGAAGACACTAATCGTATACAAAACCCAAGTGGTTCAGACGCTCCGAAAGTGTCAGATTTGCTGGACCGGGGCTGGAAACTGTACGAAGAAGTGGACACCACAAATGAGCCGAGCAGCTCAAACGCGGTGCAGGTGAAAGTGAAGCGCGGTATCATGCAACTGGAGGAGGCAACAAGGATGGTCAATCAGCTGGATCTGTTCAGGTTAGAAGAAAAAACACAAAAACACATCAAGTTTAGCGAGCGACACGACTGACCAGATGATTCTATTATAATCAACGAAGCTGCCTTTCATGTAAGCAAGGGATGCGGCGATCATAAATGGAGCTTTGGATGTTGTCGGGTTCCCAGAAGTGTAAACTAGAGTTCAGTGTTCACGCGCAAACTGTGGTCTTATTGTCAGCAATTTAATAATGTCATTCATTATATGTATATTATACGTGTATATAGTTGTGATGATGAGTCATAGTTCACCTGTCACTCCATTTTGATCTTCAGTTCAACCTGCAAACTTAAGTATCACGTCTGTTACTGTAATCTGTGGTATGAGCGCATTTATCTGTGTTTTTTTTTATTTTTACACCATAGTTTTTTAAGATCTTCCTCTGAGCCTAGGCTGTGTGGCTGATGTGTGTTTAATGATCTATACTTTTAAAACAAAGCTGTCGCAGGAGTTTTTTTACGATTTGCGCAAATCTTCAGTCTTCGTGGTTTTAGCATAGGCAGAGGATGACACCGCAATCTGATCATGTAAAATGAGTCCTACTGTAAGGACATTTTGCCGCAACGGTACAGTGAAATACAGTAAATGTTATTGCTGTACACAAATGTTACACATATTGTAACCCAGTTCTTACAGCATTTAAAGTGTACTGTGTTTCTCTGAAGTTACAGGAAACTAAATAATGTTAGTCTTAATTTATGTAACGTTTTAAATAATGAACTGGATAGACATTACAGACATCAAGTTTCTGTCTAACAGATTTGGCTTGGTAATGCACAGTACAGTACTGCGAAACGGGGTGTGGCGAGGCCCTGGCTATTGAGCTATAGCTGTTAATGTGCTTCTATAACCTTCATTTTTTTAATTAACCACATTAGTTTTAATTTCAATTAAAATGTATGTATTATGTTTTACTAATATTATATTTGGCGCTACAGCAGAACATATATAATTTGACATATACTGTATAATGAGCTGTTTTATAAGTAAAAACTTATAAACATGAATAACTTAGTTGTACTTTGTGCATGCTGAATTGTAGATGCCTAAGTAAAGCTAAAGACACTTAGTGAAGAGCAGTGACTCCCCTGGTTTGTTTTATTGTTGGTAATATTCCAGTTTTGTTTATATGTAGTCTAAAGAACTCTGATAAGTAAAATGAGTAAATGACATGTTTTACCCCAAGTGTAGCTAGTAAAGCACTATCAATTAGATTTTAGATTATGCGGAATACTTTGGTGTAATGGCCAATATTTGAAGAATATTTAAAAGTTTCAATCATTAGTCTACACTTTTGTCAAATGTGTTTAGATGTTACCAGAGTATAGTCACGCCCCTGCTCCAACATACCTCATAGAGCAATTGTAAACGTATCAAATGTATCTTACTGTGCTGATTTGCCGTTGAATAAACTGGTCATCACAATGTCAGTGAGCATTACAACCCAAATAAAAGCACAATAGCTAGACAGTACTTATATTACACATTTTTACTGGTTTCTTTGGCAGTATAAAACAACAGCTAATGTGAAGCATGTTCATTCATTTCATTGTTTATCTGCAGTCGTAACGAGGCCCTGGAGGAAATCAGCACCACTGATCTGAAGTACCTGCTGTTGCCGGCTCTGCTGGGAGCTCTCACCATGAAGCAGGTGAACACCAGCAAGCGTTTGGAGCATGTGCAGGCAGCTCGTGTCTACTTCATGGACTTCCTCCAGAGGTGCAAGAACTATGAAGTGTGCAGTTTTCAGCTGCCCAAAGCCAGCCAGTGCGAAGCAGATACTCCCACTGAGGAGCAGACAAATCACCCCCCCATGCCAATGTCACAGCCAGACCTTATTACCATGGCAACACAAAGACAAGCCAAAATTGAAAGGTGGGTTGGGTTGTTATGGATTATTGGTTGCTGGGTAACATGCATGTACCTATCCATCCATCATTTGATGTCTTGGGGTATGCAGATAAAATCCTAATTATTGATTAGATGTAGTTAATATTTGTCAAGTATCTTTACTGTCAGTTGTGCTAATGTTTGTGTAACGTTTATGTATGGCATATTTACACAACTTTGTAAGTTGTCTCCAGGTTTAAGCAACGTAAGGAGACAGAAGCCAAGCTCAGTGAGATCAGAGGGCTGGTTGAATCAGGATCAGCCGATGAGGAGGTGGTGAGAGATTTTTACCTGCTGAACGTACGCAGGTGGGTCACACTAGCACTTGAGGAGATTGACTCCATTGACCAGGAGATTGAGATACTGAAACGCATGGAGCTTTTTAAGCAGGTATGTGTGAGTGTTATTAGGGGATGAGCCCATGTTATGTCAGGGCTTTGCATAATAATCTTTTCTGTATCTGTTTCTATAGAGTGCACCCCAGCCATCTCCACCCAAAAGACCACCCATGAAGCCCTTTATTCTAACTAAGGATGCTGTACAAGCAAAGTACGTGTGCGTTCAGAGTGTCTGAGCGTTGTTTTCTTGTCGATCAGGGTTGTGGTGATACACACACACATATTGATCTGCTATTTTTCAGCCGCTCTCGTCTCATAAGCATTTTTTCACATGTTCCGTATGTTTCATGTTAACATTAATCATAGAGAAAAGTTATGGGATTTTTACAAATGGAACTGCACTATTTGTTTTGTGTGTGATGTTGTGTTTTGTGTATATTGCAGAGTGTTTGGTGCTGGGTATCCCAGCCTTCCCACCATGACAGTGGATGACTGGTATGAACAGCATCGGCGGAAGGGATGTTTACCTGATCAGGGCATACCTCGTAGTGCAGGTAATCACATAGTCAGTCGGTCATGTGGATTAGGATGAAATAATTTAATTCTTATCCCAGTCTTTAGGATGATTTTATTTTCTTTAAATTTGTACTTTGTTCCAGTCCTATTGCTTATTTTAAACACCAGCACACTTATTATAGGTTGATTATAAAGTGTCAGAATAATGTCGCTCTTTTGCAGTGGATGGTGATGCTGAGGAAGATGAGAGGGCCGAGAGAGAGAGAAGGGAGGAGAATGATGATGAAGAGGCACTGCAGAAGGCACGGGACTGGGATGATTGGAAGGACACACACAGGAGAGGATATGGCAACCGCAAGAACATGGGCTGATCTGACACACACGCACACACACACACACATGCACATCCCTGCAGTTTCCGCTAAATTATCTCTCCAAATGCAGCCAATTCAATGGACACAGCAGAGAGCGGTGCTGTAGTGTCAAGGTCATTCGGTTAGGTTTGTGTATTTAATGTTTTTTTTTAAATGTCTCTATATAATTCTTAAACCTTGGTGAGCTGTAATGAGACCAGAACCCCAGCAGATCCTATAGAGATTAATAACTATTTTAAAAATGAATGGGTTGGTCTTTTAGCATCTCAAGTTTGCCTGTTTGTGGATGTTGTTTTAAATGCAAAATCTGCGGTAAATGGATCCCAGTTTCAGTACTTGTGGATCATCTACAGATATTTTCCTTAAAATGTTACCTGTTAGTGCCAAAATGAGCCCACTCAGCAGTGACCAACATAATTACACCCCATGTGCTGTTTGACTTGGAGTCACATTAGATGTCATTTTAAGCATTAGCGTTAGCAGATACAGCTAAGCATCAATATCTGTTTCAGCTGAACCACATCCAGCAAAGAAGAATTAAGCAAGAGAAACAGAATTAGCAAAGGATCCTTAAGTTTCAGAATGGCTGAAGAAACAGTGTGGAAACAAATAATCTAGACTGACTGCATTTTTATTCTTAAAATTATTTATTACGTTATCTGGCAATTGTTTTTTTTTT
>JAZGTI010001501.1:0-43804 GCA_036877585.1 Botia kubotai
AGAAACCTATAAAGAAGATCTTGATTTGAAAAGCTGACAAGAAACCAACCTAATGGGGTCAATTCTGGATCTGCGTCTCTTGCGATCAACCTCAGGCACGCCATGCCACTGAAATGTCAGTCTCCAGTCAAAGCCCCCCACCATGGGCTCATCTGTCTGCATGTAGAACTCAAACGTATTCCAGTCAATGGTGTCAATCACCGGACATATGATGGTGGACTCATTCTCTGCAATTCTATGAAATAAAAGCAAATGGTATTAACAATACACAATATAGACCTGTTTATGCTGCTGTTATGAGTGTATAATTTTATGTATACTTATTAATGTGTAAATCATTGACTTATATTTGAGAAAGTCACTCAGAAAGTCTCTCAGAAAACAGAAGGTCTCACCTTTCCAGCAGTGGCTCAATCCAGCCGGGCACACACTCACAATGACAGTCAAGAAAAGTGAGCACCTGTCCTGTGGCATAGGTGGCGCCAATGAGTCGTGCTCGCACCAGACCTTCTCTCTTCTTGGTGCGGATGAGACGAACACGCTCCAGATTACTGATATACTGAGCAAGCTGTGACTTCAGATAGCCTGCAATTCATGTGAAGAACACCTAAATCCTTGTCTGATTCGGTCAGAACCTCTTTATAAGCTCAGAAAACAGATGCATTTGCCCAAAACTCTAATTTCAGACAATAACTAACCAAATAAAACCACTTGGGACTAACTTTTAATTGGTGATATTAAAGCATTCATACCAACACAAATATGAAGATTCATATCAACCTAAGATGCTGGTCTGGTGGTTTAGTTCTGGTTGAGCTGGTTTTAAACAGGTTTAGCACAGAATAGGATATACATATTGCTTTTTTTAAAAGAAGAACAATCCCATTTTGTCAGGGCAGCGAAAACAATACTCAACCTCAGTAAGACCTTTGTGCTGAGAAAAGGCGGCAAATGAGGCTCATAAACGCATCTGTAAATGCAAAGTCTTTCTAATAGCTGGAATACGTCACCTCACCTCTGTCACTGAAGTCATCCACAAGTATGATCTCTCTTAGCAGAACAGCTGGTGTGGTCTCCAGCACACTGTGGATGGTTCTGAGTAAAGTGGACCAGGCCTCATTGTAAAAAGCAATGACCACAGATGTAGTGGGTAAAAGATGAATGTTGTACTTCTTTTCTTTGCATCTGTCATTGGATTAAAAAAAAGAGAAAGAGGTAATTAGATGGTTATGCAAGTTGCCATTTATTGCAAAACTGTGGTTGAGACAAATAGTTTTCCTGTGAGTCAATACACATTATAAGGTGAGAAAAACAGTTTAAATATTTCCAACACCAGCTTAATTTATGTTGTACATAAACGGTGTCATGCTATGCTTCAATTATAGTGCAGCGCAAGAATTTGAGTCATGTGGAGTCAAGTTTCATTGCGTAAATCCAGGCAGTTGTTTTTTCATTAAAATCTTTGATTGTAAGTCGAGGATTCCTGAAATTAGAATTCTGTATGCAGCCGTTACTAAGCTTCTGAGTAAACAGTGTAAAGGAGGAGCAAGACAATGAGAGGTGGCAGAAAAGTGTTCATAGCATTCTGAGAGACAGCTTGAACCCTTTAAGACAGGGTGGAGGGGCTGGTGTTGGGGAAGATACTTTTAAACATTACCATTACCCAAGCTATGAGCTACTCATCTTTTACTGTGATTACTGTCGAGCTACCCCACTTTTTTGCAATTATAGCAATGTTTATTTGATTTAGGGTAATACCATTATACAGTTAAACTGTATAATGTATATGTATAACATAGTGTATAACTGTAATACATAAACTGACACTACTACATACAACCAATTGAGTTAAAAAAGTGTCAATAGTATCTTTCTTCATTTCATAATTTTTACAACTTAATTTATGAATTTAGTGAAGCATCACCTATTTGATATATTAATTCAGTGTAGCATCACTACACCCCTCCCACCCGCAATGAGTTGTGGGTAATATCAGCCGTTAGAGTGTTCTTGGAGTTGCACTTTGAATTTTTACCAGAAATGGTAGATTATCTGGGCACTTCGAGGATGTTGATTTTAACATACTATAATTTAGGACACACTAATTCTAATTCGAACACTATTTAGGATGGATAGTATGCCAATGAGGATGCAGCAAATTTGTTTGTCATTAATTTATGTGCAATTCAATGTGATAGAAAAAGTTACGCTACACCACTAATCACTGGAACAAGTACTTTGTTACTAAAACAGTTAAGCTATTGTAAGTCAGCAGAGCAACTGTCACACTACTAAACAAACTACCTCAGTAGCACTGTTACTTCTAGTTTGATACACTGTCAACACTGTGAAAAATGAGACAGTGTAAAGATTGAGAAATGATAAAAACCTGCATGACCTAAAAACAACTCAATCTAAGCTATTTTCTGAAAACAACCCCAACAACAACAGATGTGAAAGTAAAATCCACACAAAATAACCCTGACGTTATAACATCGCCAGCAGTAATGTTTAACTCTTTGACAAGACCTGACTTGTCTGAAAGTTATTTCAGAAAGAGAGCAAAACAGCTTCACACAAACACATAAAAATCCCTGCTGATGCCAAGAACTCTTCAGCTACAGTGTGTGTTCTCTGGAAGAGTCTGTGATGTGGAGAGTTTGAAGACTGCAGACGAGGGAAGCCGATCCAATTTGTCTCCCTTTAAGTGTTCCAGTGGGTTCCAGTACACTTCCAGTGTTCCAGTATAACACTAACATGTTGTAACTCCTTTCAGAAAAACAGTGTGAACCTTCTTCATCATTGTGTGACAAGAACCATGAAACAATTACTTTCTTACAAAAGTACCGCTGCCGAGAAAACCTCGCTGCTCCACTTTCTATTATTTTCTGTTTTCAATCACGTTGCCTGGCTGGAGGCGTGAGTTCAGTTCCCCTGAGGAAAGTCTGGCACATGTGAGGTGGACATGGTGTGTGCATCACCTGGGGAACCAATAGCACGCATTTCCGTGTTTTAGATGTGGGTCAGGGTTTCAAAATGTGCACTTTTGTCCTGTTTATGTTTACTACACCCAAATGCAATGGCAAGTGAATAAGATCAAGTAGATTTGTAATGGTTTCTGATGAAATGCTGATGATGTGAGTGGTGCTTGCCCGTGCAAGAGCTGCCGTCACAATGGTAGAGTGCTGTGGGTAGTTACCAGGGCGTCAGGTGTTTGAGTGTGATTTTAGCTTAACCCTATGTGGTTGCTAGGGTGTTCTGGGTGTTTTCTGACCGGCTCAAGCCTATAAAGACCACGTCCAACTGTCTGTGATATCCAGGTACTTACATATATACCATATAAACATACATCAGGTCTCTCCTTCAATACAAATATAAAGGATTTGTTGCCAGTTTTATAATTTACTAGGTAAAAATCACAAGCCCAATCACTCTGAAAATTAACAACACCTTCTTCTTTACAAGCTGATTCAATTTATCATTCATGTCCACAGTAAAAACATGTGGGATAAGTTACACACTGGATTGTATACTTGGAGTAAGGGGATTATTATATCCAAGTCCAAGCATAAGCAATTGTTGTACTTATGCTTGTCTTAGCAAGTACCACTAATAAAGCTCAAACTAACCTAATCTAATCAGATTACACAGAATGATGGTATGATGGAGGCCCTCCGAGGTTTAAATGGCCTGTAATGAACCTATCAGTCTGAATTAAAGGGACAGTTCACCCAAAAACTTCAATTCTGTCATTGTTTACTCACCCTCGTACAAAACCCGCAATAAAAACAATGTAGACGTATCATTTTGTTTCCATACATATCATATTTTTGTTGTGAGGAGAAAAGAAAGTTATATTGGTTTGGAACAAAACGAGGTTAGAATATTATGACAGAATTGTCGTTTTTGGGTGAACTATTCCTTTAAGGTCATAGGAATGTGGCAGACATACTTACTCATGCATCCTGTTGTCCTGAATGTGGCGATGAAGGGAGATCTTGTCGCTGATGAAGATGTTAATGGCATAGCGCTCAATGCTTGCCTCCTCTTCTTTTTTCTCCTCAGAATTGAGGGTCAGGCTAGAGGCTCTTCCATATTCTCCAGGAGCGCTGGGGTCTGGCGGAAGCTTCTCGTAAACGGGTCGCAGCAGGCTGCTGGAATCCTCCACCTCGAGGGTTGGAAGGTCCCGGACCCCAATGTCCCGTTCACCATTGTTATCAGACAGAGGTGGGGTGGAGGTATGAAATATAAGGAGGTAAAAGAGCCACACCAGACAGAACAGGAAACAGACCTTGGCCAGGTGAGCCACGTTCTTTGACAAGCGGATCTTCATGACCTTTATCAGTCTTCACGGCTTACAACAACAAAGACCCCTGGACTGCCACCCCACTGAAGGACAAGAGAGGAAAATTAGTGAAAGAACAACACATCAACCATTTTGAGATAATGACAAACGTGACAACATGGCCAAAAAACAAAATCATTCAAAATCAACCTATGCAATATATAATGCACATTTTTTGTTTTCAAATATGGAAAAAACTATTAAAAACGTGCAAACTGACCTGTTTAATTGCTTAACACATTTAGAAATACAACCACAAAAACCTCTAAAAAGGTAAATAAAGACTAAAATAAAACAGTGATGAGTGAAATAGCTATGATAACCTAACAAAAAGCAAAGACACGATTTGTTCTTCCTGAAGCCCAGGCTGTTTTGACTAATGTCTCATGCTAACTGCCAGTTCTAGTCACTGAAGCTGAATCTGATGGGTCAAATACAGACACGCCTGAGTCTCTGCAGAATCCATAATCATCTGAGAGTAACAGAGTAATCACATAATTGAGCAGCATTAATATTTCAGCAGGCTGGGATTTAGCTCAACAGTAGTCCTGACAGACAATCAGTCTAAGCCAATAATCTCATTCCTCAATCACAGATTTCAACCTTTTAACCTCATTTAATAATGAATGCTGTTCACGCACACACAGATATACAGGAGAAACTATTTTCCTAAAAAACTGGCAATGGGGAAATGCATTTAAATAATTACACTGTAGTACAGAGTCACCATATGGCAACGCTGATATTTTTTCCATTTACTGTAAAACTATGTTGCATTGTGAATACACAAAAACAGAAAATCCAGATGTAGAATAAATCCACAAATCAAACGCCATGTTTCTTAAGAACCGCATAAAGCCCGGTGTTTAAATCTCAGCACTGTCATTTGTCTGCACTGTGTTTATTTCTGAATAACGAGAAAGTTAAAGAAAATGACATGCTACCATATGGAAACACTGCACCACAGAGGGTTAACTGCTCTATGAATGTGTACAAGACACAGTGAAAAGAAAGGAAGAGATTAAGACTGAATAAAAGCCTGAGCTTGGATTATACTAAAAATAACAGTAAAGCAAACACAGAACATTCTTCAGGAACATCCAATTACACCCTTTTAATATCTTATGGCTTATTTTAAATTACTTTAAAAACAGTAACAAAGGTGCAGGTTTAACCCAACATTTTTGTTTGTGTGTTGGATGACACATGAAAACAAAAAATGTTCTAAAACCTTTCTGCTTTGTTTTCTGTAACTTTTCCGTAACTATTGAAATGGTTACATCTAGCCTTCTTTACTATGATGGCCTAGTGGTGCACAATTAAGCCATAAATGTGTATGACACTGTATATAAATATATTTAAATGGCATATAAAATAAAATAAAAGACTGCTGCATCAAAATACTGCATCAGATGATGTTTTTGCTTAAAGGCCAGCTTCAAAATGCTGAAAGTTTTGAGTCTTTTCTTCTATTGCTCATGGCTATGTTGCTTTGAAGATGTAGCTGACCTTTTTCACAAGACTGCTTACAAGCCAAGGGACAAAAGCTTCTGGGAATTACAGAACAGGGCGCTCTCTGAAAGCAGCCCTTAACTGGCCACCCATAAAATCTTCACCACTGAAGCCGAGAGGCTGGATGGATATGGGGGAGCTGAGGAACTTCAGCCCTACAGAAGTCAGCTTCAGGATCACCCATTTAAATACTGGTTCTATGAAAAATGGGTTTAAAAACTAACATTGGTAATGCAGACCCATGGTCTTAAAATAACTTTCTTTTCATTTCTCATTTAAAACAAATTTAGCTTTTTTTGTGAGGCATAAGGTAAAAACGTCAGTTGGCCTCCAGGGATTATAGGTAAATGGAGTCATGCAAAAAGGCTAAAATATTTGAAAGAAATATTTAAGTACTGACTGATAAAATCTTTATCATGAACTATTAAAAGAACAGTAAGTAGAAAAGATGTTGTAAAATATTGATATTTAAAGGTCTTTCGGCTAAATCAAATTCAGGGAGATTTCTAGTGAAATGACAAGAAACTGTAAAATGATATTTATTATTTAACGGTTCATGATGGAACATTTTTGTAGGCTGTTGAAAAAGGCATGTAGGCTGAAAACTGTGGCACATACATTTTAACTACACTTTTTAAATATTTGATTTTCATCATCTTGGGCCTTTTTATTGTCACGCTAGACAGACAGATGATGACTGTGCTGTATTAATAAGAGAAATGCAGCCAAAGAAAGAAACAGTGAAATATAATTGTGTAAATTGTCATCTGGGGAGCGTTTAAACAACACATTGTCATTATGCTTTTTACAATAAGATGGATGTCGTTACATGTGGATCTGGGGAGCACATCTGTGTTGCACATCTGTGTTACAGACTGGAGCTGAAACAGTTCCTGCCCAATACACTGTATGATGATGTGAATGTTGATGTCTGTCTGAATTAAGGGAGTACCAGCTAACAAGACCTGACAAAGTCTTGGACACATTAGATGTTTCACAAAGCTTTACGAAGGGGAAGACCTTTGTAAGGGGAAGATAAATAAACAGATAAAAGCCGACCTTGTTTAACCGTGGTAGGATGATTTCAGATCTCGTTCCCTTTTATAAGACGTCGTAATTGAAAAGAACTGTAACAATGTATGAATAGACACAAACTCGTTGCATTAAATATAATAGCTCACAAAATCTAAAATAAAATCAATTCAAGTCAGCTGTTAAGACATACGAGCTCAACGTGGCAGATAATTAAAATCCATTAAGTAAACAGGAGTTATCGCGTGCAACAAGCTATGTACTGATGGCTGAACGTATGCAAACAACTTAAAAACGCACAGATACACGTCTGACACTCGTGCATATAAACGCTATATGAAGTTAGATGCTGATCTTACCTGATGTCTACATGACGTGCTTTATAGAGAGCTATAAAGAGCTCGTTAGCTGACGCTGCTCTTGCCGCTGTAAGCACAACCACATCATTAAGACAACCAAACGAGTCCTCCAACGACAGTCCCCCAGGCAGAAACCCACTCTGCTCCAAACAACCGCTCTTTCTGATCGAATTTAAACAGATTAGGTCGCTACAAACGTGCGATTCTATGACGGGTTACATGGCTGGAGTAAGTGTCCCAATCCTGTAGCTGTCTCGTATGCGTTGCAATGCGCCCCAGGAAGTTTCAGGTTTGACAGCCTGGCTTCTTAAAATTGACCCACGTGACTGAAGCATTGTGGAACGCTCAAGCCAGACTGTGTGTGATTTACGACTAAAAGTTTCTGAAAGTACATTCTAATGATGTATTTCTATGTATTATTATATTTATTTAGCGATTTTTATAGCACCTTTCACTGCATTAATAATTGCAGTAACAATATATTACAATAAAATCGACTGTCATCAACTTTTCTAATAAATTACTTTAAAGTAAGAAAAATGGAAAATAAGTTATGTATTTAAGGCAAATTAAACATAGTACGTAAATTGGATCAGAACTAAAATAAAGAAAAGAATATACACTTCCTACAGTGAGAATACATCTTTTGTTTCTGAATGTCAGTTAAAGGACCGGCAACGAAAATATGTGGCTGTTCTTCCAGTTATTGTTGCTTCCGCAGTTACTGTAGCTATGGAAAATATTTATTTCTTGGCAGCATTGGCTACTTGGACTACTTATAACAAAAGAAATGTTTAAAGAAAGATGGAATTCATTAAAGAATTTAAAAAATTTAGGATTCTCATAAGAAAGATATTTGTAAAATGACATGTCTTTAGGTATTTTATCTGTGAAAAAATAGACCAATAGTTTAATATTAAAGGAACTCTAAACTCTCCAAACCAGTATGCAGTTAAATGCTTGTCACAGCCTGACTCGTGTTGTCCTTTAAGCCTTTGAGAAATTATATTTGGTAACTTAAAATGTAATAAAACCCAGTTGGATGGGAAAACAAGTTGGAATGATGGTAATGTAATGGTTAAAAATCGTAATATTCCAGTCCACTTTATCCATTATATAACTGCATTTTTAAACATAGTTTAAAACCAAGCCTACTGCAATGGAAGTAATTGCAACATCCGCCTATTAAAGGCTTGTCCAAGATCTTTTGAATGTGAAGTATGTTGTAATTCCTGAAATACTGGCCCAACAACGCCCTCAACTTGCAGAGAACCTTCCCACTGCGCAACGTGGCAGAATTTTTATATTCAGGGTTAAGCCTGGAAATGACCGTCTGTATCTGAACATAATAGGCTTCGTTGTTGTTCAAAAAAAAAGTTTTATATGTGGGTGAAACAGGTAGAACTGGCAACCAATGCAATTCATTTGCAATTTTGTGCATAAGTTACATTCCGATTGTCATTACTATAACATATTTCATGTCATTTTTGACCATCTTACAACATAGTCACATAGGCTGATTTTTATCCATCTTTTAACCAACTTATCCAATGTTTTTTCACAACAGCATGTATGCGTGCTGTGACACAACCATGTCTACATGTTTACATGTCTGTAAACGTTTTCATGACATGATGATCAAAAGTAAATATTGACGAGGGCGCAACATGAACTGTACGCTGGCCAGAGCAGCTCTGTCGAACAGGAAACTGAGCTCTACTGTCCTGCCTGACTCTTGTTTGAAACATTTATTTTCGTTCTCATCTGTCCTTAATCATCAACCAAAGAGCTGTGATAGCGCTACATTCTAAATAATTCAAATGGACACTGAAACGGAAATGTGTGATTTTTTTCACATTTCATCTGAATTTATAGACAAGATGTTGTCGTTATACTTTCATAACTACAATGTGTTTTATATTATCAAGAACTGTCTGTAGAGGGAGCTTTGGTGACTCACAATAAAGTAATGCCCTTACAGGAACAAAAGACAACGGTTAATGTTTGTAAAGGGCTGTTGCATTTACTCTACACAGTGCTCACCCAGTTTGTTTAATTAGGAAATGACTGGTGTGTTGCCCAGCCCATTACGTCCGGCTACAGCTAGGCATCTGGTGCTCGTTTGAGAGCTGCTGTATAATGGAGCACTGATGGATTTACAGGCGGTGGACAAAATAATAAAAAGGCCACATGAAATGAGCTTAGCTTTAAAGTAACTAAATCACAGAAAATGAGAATCTTTTAGGTTCTTTTATCAATTAGCAGCATGTGTCAGCTGTGAATAGTGTTAATAGCAAAGAGTTAATAGTGGCTGAGCTGTAACAGTCACAAAAATTATGTCAAGGGTAGGATTCTAAAAAAATTACAGCTCATAATAAAGACATTTTAATGCGTTTTCTTGTTCAAAAAAGTATTATTCCTAAAGTAGTGTCAGTAGGCTGATAAAGAAGTTTTGTTTTACATTGAGTGTGTCACCTCATGGTGGCAGACATGTTGAGATCACATGACCAGCTGAATGACACTCACTTTATCTAGGTAACGCCCCATTACTATTTACTGTCAGTTAATCACAATGGAGTGATGAAAGAATCATCTGATCAAATTGTCTGATCTTATTGAGATTTTTCAATGTTATTTATAGTTTTATAGCCATACTGAATGTCTGTACACATATTTGCTTGTACTGCATTGCAATACTCCAATTATCTTTCAGCATCGTGTCTCATTTTCATTTCAAGATTTGGGATTTTACCAAGGTCTAACATTTGCCAAAAACTCGGTGCTTGATATGTTGCCAGTGTTGGAGCAATCTTTCCCAATTCCTTTCCATGCCAAATCCTATTTGTTTTTCTTTTTCTCAGGGGAACAGACAAAGTTTTATTTCCATGATCTCCGGCAACCTTTACCAGATAGTTGCTCATATTGTTTGTGTAAGCCTGTACAGAGTTTACACCATTCTGAATAAAACATCCATGTTGCTTTAAGTACAACAGCGCAGAACTTAAAACTACAATCATCTGTATCATATCTTGAGGATGTTTGAATGTGTAGATTTTCACATAAAACACACATAACCCAAAACACACATAAACTATTTATTTTTCATCACAACCAAAACAGCTAAAGGAAAATGTTCATATTGTCCAAAATTTGCATATTGTTATACAGTACAGGATGTACAGTAACATACCCAAAATCTATTAATGCAGTGAAGACTGTCATCTAGTGGTTATCCTATAAAACTTTTCATGGTTTTAGATGGGCTGTAACTCTGCTGCTCCATTAGTACAGTGGAGAGTTTCATATTTAAGAGTTTAACAGCTTTGTAACAAAACAAAGTATAAGAAAAATGTTATGCTCCACATCCGAAATCCCACCATGGCTCATTTACTTTATAGGTCTGCAAAATAAGGTAATATTGAGATCAGGCCTAATGGTGTGCCTCTGGGAATGTTAATAGTCTTTCCTGCATTCACAGATACAGCATTAATCATGCTCTATTGATATACCATCAGATATGCAGGGAACCTGTGAACACTTTGGGGCCATTGAGAGAAGTCATCCAATAAATCATTGTCTGTCTTCAAAACATCCATTGCAGCAGATGAACTCACCTGAGATTTACTCTGATCATTTGAGCCAGCTAACTTCATGATCTCATTGATGAATTTTGCCTGTGTGTCCCTCTTCCTCAAATAATACCAATAGGACTTCTGACCTTGCAGATCTTGAAATGAATTGGGGGACTTAGGAAAGTGCTGGCACCTTGCATCATTACATCATTACATCATCATTACAGCTACTCTGTTAAGGACACTATCACATCAGACCTCACTGATGAATTGATGGATTTCCCAAGAGTCCACACATTCCCTCTCTAATTTATTAGTGAGTCATCCCCAGTAGCATGTGTGCATTAATAGTCAAAGCTTTCATTATGCGATACAGCTTTTGTGGAAGAACAGAAAACTTGGTTATCACAGTCACTGTGTCCTCTGTTCTCCTTAATCTCAACTAGGCACAGCAGCTCCAAGGTCATTGAAGGAAGTGTGCCATGCAGTCATTCTGTAATGCAGAACATCTTCAGTGATGTGCGGAGAGCCTGAGCACAGTTACTCATCCATTTATTGCTGCGTCTCAGCTGACGTTCTGCTCTGAGTGAAAAATGGACTTTGGATTCTTTACCCCAATCTTTATTGAAGACACCAAAGAACTGGCACAAACAGAGTGACTGTGACAAAGGTGGTACTTCCACCTCAGCCATTTACCCCCTAAGCCCCATCAAATGCCCCAGAAATCTGAAAACTTCACCCTGGCAACAGAGCTGTTTATTTGTGCTGAATTATAGACAGAAGGAGAGAAAATGGAATGCAACACGTCATTATGAGAAAGCTTTGCTTTCCTGTGTTTCTCCTCAGAGCTTTGGTCTGCTGGGCTGCAATACAACTGTCACATTCAGTTCCCTGTCAGAATTTTTGAAAGGGCTTTGTTCCTGCATCTCAGTTTATCATTAAAAAAACTGTCAGTTTTACAGTTTAATAATGAGCAGAAATAGATTTCAAACAAGCCTGTCATTTTTTGAGGGGCCAGCACTGTAAGATACGCTAAGTTTAGTTGGCACAAAATTTCCGGCAGTGACAGAACTGTGACATGCTGTATTTCATCTCAAATTATTTTTAACAACCTTTTCTCCGTTTTACATAATTACTATACGAACAGTTTTATGACACAATACAGGTCCTAATGAAGACCAGCTGAAGCATCTAATAATATGTCTGTACCCCAATAAATATATAGGCTGTATTCATTTTAGCCTGTTGTTTAGGGTTGGTGAAATCTGCATGATATAGTAGTGTCACTCGTCCTTATTAACAAATGTATTCATTTTTTTGGCAGACATCAGAGGCGCATCTGTAAATCACCATTCCTCTGCCCGTCGCATGAGTAACGGTCTGTCCGCGCCGGTGAAGGAAGGCGAGCAACACGACTGTGATCTCGTCCCTGCAGATGAGGCCCCCTGACTCTCTGAGACCCCCTGTCTGCTCGCTCCTGATAACACTGCTGGAATTGTTCCTCGCTTCGCTCCCCCTCACATTTATCAAAACCCAGTACAATGACACCCTTCAGTGCTGTTACACTCAGAGGTGCTGTTGGCCATTGAACAAACATCTCGAACCGTCACACAAATATCAATCGGGCAATTTTTGTTTTGAGTTGTTTGTTTTGTTTGAGTTTACATGAAGCCACATGAACATTCTGACAGAAACGCTTTATAATATCATAATTTGTTTACTTTATCATCTTCGGTAGAGTGACTGGAACACTGGTGACATGTCCCAGGTCAATAAAGAAATGTTATCATTTATCTAAGCAACAATATCACATGGTATCCAGTCATACTGAATATCACCATGGCTGTGCTTCAGTCAGACATGAAATCACAAGCAGGCTAATCACAGTAATCACACAGTTACTAAGTACAGTCATTCCCTTAAGGGTCTAATTCTACCTGATCTAACCCTCATAAATTACTTTTGTTGGTGTAACCTAATGTACTGTCAGGTTGACTGAGTCATAATAAATATTGTTTTCAGTGAAATAAAAAAAAGTAAATTTCGCTATTATACATTTTTAGGTTAGCTGTCAACACATTTTTACAGTGCATAAACAAAGTGCCTTAAAAAACAGGCATAATTAAAACAAGACTTTTCCTGTCGTGTATCCGTCTGCTTGTATTTCAGCATGTTAATTCCACAATCCACCGATTTACCAGTGCAACATCAATCACTTCGCTTCTTTGGCTACAATAAAATACATTAACTTAAACATGTGCCACTAAGCATATTTATTTCTTGGCAGGGCTCTTAGCAGTAGTGTTTCCTGCCCTGAGGTGATGAATGAATAAACCACGATGGAGATAGAGAGATCTTGTCAAGCCATCTGAAATAGACTGGCATTGATCAGGTCACCCTGTTTGGGTCCCCTGTCCTCCATTTGACCTCTCAGTTCTTCCGCCACACGCCGCAGTCTTTCCACATCCAGTCTTTAATATTTTAAGATGATAGCTGGGATGCTGTGAGTCGATTGGTTAGCTACATTTAGGAAAACACATTCAGTCACTTAATAACACTCCAAACATGTGAACGCGTCATACAACACCAAACATTTTGAAATTAGTTGAGAACAGTCATTTTGAGATGTTTCAAATATTAACGTCTCTGAAGGGTTCATTTCAGAATAATAACCATCTGACTGTGTTATTCAGCTCTTGGAAAAACTACCCCATGAAACATAAATTATTAATTTAACATGGAATACTATGAAATATTTACTATAAGTAGCACTGGAAGAGTAGACCACCTGTGAGGTGATTATTAGGGGATACAGGACCACTGAATGTACGAGTCACCAATCAAAAACTGTCTGGCTCAAATGATAAACTGTAGTTTTCCACATCTTGCTCAAGACACTGATTCACAGCAACTGTGTTTTCACTGCCAGCATTTTTTGTATTGGTGACCACGACAACAGTCTTGTTGTTATTTGCGAGACGGTCTGTCCTTATATAAACCCGCAGCATCAGTCATCAAAATGTGTGTGCCAAAATTATATAGTACAATAGTGAGTTGTCTCTTTAAATCAATCTCTGTTATTTCTCCCATCATCTCCCAGGCGCAAACCCTACAGAGACGACCGCAGGGCGATGTTTGTTATCAAAGGCAGACTGAAACACTCTGCTACAGCTTGCAGAGGCAGCAATAAAACTCTCTCAGTCTGTGCATTCTGTCACAGCTGAATGCTTTAACAGGGGCTCGGTAACGCACTCACCCACACAACTAAAATGCTCAGCGCTTTGTCAAGGACACTCGAACCCTGTCTCTCATGCTTTAGTCTTTCATTGTACCAGAATGTCTTAACACTGACAAGCGATAGATATGTTATAAACAACTGAAGTCAGTTCTTTTTGTTATAGAACTCAACACCTCTGCTGTTTTAAATGTGCGGATGTTACCCTGTACAGCTATTTCTGGTACTGAAAAATGACTTTAAAAATTAGTTGGTGTGGCCCAAGACAGTCCTTCGATGACCAATATCTTAACTTTTCACACTCAAATACTTGATACAGGAACTTTAGCGTTACCTAAAGTGTTTCTAGGGTGACAAAGCATTTTTACAGTGAAAGTAGCTATATTCAGCTAGCACAGCCTTTAGATGGACCTTTAGATGAAGGTTCATAGCTTAACATAATATTGACCTTGAATGTGTAAATGAATACAAATGAATATTGCTGATAAAGAGCTTAATTTATAGATCTGCTGAGAGAAGGCTGCATTTCTGCAGTTACACCAGCACCTGGTCGCAGCTTGATGTAATGCAGCAACAGACCTTACACAGGTTAAGTACAAATCTAAAGGGCATGGCAACAAGCCAGCTACCTGACTCTACTAATAAAAGTTCTTAGTTTTCTAGCCCATGCTGAAAGAGTAAGAGACCGGGGATGACAAAACCAAGCAATGTACCCATTAGTCACATGGTCTGTCACAATAAAGCAGTGTGTCTCGATGTGCTGTCAACTGCCAGGTGCAGAAGAGAACAGTTATAGTTCACGCTGAGCAGAAAAGTTTTTGATATGCAGATGTGGCTTTTGTTTCTGCTTGTGGCTGACGGCTTGTCTTGCACTAAAGTTATATGAGCTGTTAACCCGATGCAGGCAATAAAAAATGCAGACAAGAAAAATGACAAAAACAACCATGTATATGTGCATATTTGACTAAACCTATTAGATGGTTCTCTGTAATACTGGATTTTGATTGGTCATTCACGGCATTCTATGGTTCGAGTAATATGCAGGATAATGTACAGTCACATGACCATTATTGCAAAATTCCAAACCCATTTAAGTTAATACAAGACCATTCTGCTTCACAACAAGGTCCTGATAATCATATCAGAGTTTATGAGATGGAAGACATAACTGTATGTTTTATACAACAAAATAATGCAATTTAATGGTTACATTTAGAAAAAAAAAAATCTTTTCGTGAGGAATTTTACAAAAGGATTTGAAAGGGTCTGATAGAATCCTATTCCCTATACATGCTTGTTCTAGAAAAGCAAAGCCTTCAGAATTCAGACCCCCACAATGCATTTGACACAAAACAATCTTTGTCACCAAGCAACACTTGAAGTTTAGATTCCAATCAAGTGACATCCCTGACAGAAAACAACTTCATTTCACAGGTTTAAATGGCCAGTGCTGCTTGTCTTTCTTCAGCTGCGGCAGGACTCAGTTGGCAAAGAGACAACACGATCAGAATATTTACACCTGGCAGCAAATGGCTCATCTGAGGATGTGTGAGAGTGAATATATATCTGTGTGTGAGGTTAAAGCAAGCTTGTACTTCTTCATCTGTGTTATTCATACATAACCTTGAGGGAAATACATAAGACCAGAAGCGTCCCTATTTTCTGTAAAGCTACTTTGAAAAAATGTGGAGCATAAAATGTAATACAAATAAATGAAATGAAATCTAATTGAAGGGTGGTTTCTAAGCCTAGGTGTGTTAGTGTAGATATTATCTCTGTGTTGCTCTTCTAACTTTATAAATGTACATACAATGTTATTTAAACCTAGCATGTGTATATCTTATGATTGGATCAATGACAGATAAGGTCCAAGGTGTTAAAAAGTAATCTTAAAAATCGTGTCTACCCACATGTACCCCAATCAAAATAGAAGTTATAATATTTTCCTTAAACCCTTTCCTGCTACATTACACTGACATTGTGACACAGTCATGATGGCCTACAGGTATCCTCTCTGTGATGATGTCACATGACAACAAAATGGCTTCCTCAAACGTTGGTTATGTCACTATGACATTTGACCATTTGAAAAAACATTTTGTCCAAATATTACTGATGTTAAAGTGGCAACAATTATTTTTAAGCTTTTCAAAATGCAAGAGAAAGTAAACAAAAGTATAACATTTTTTTAAAGTATCTTATTACGATTATTCTAACCTCACTTACTGTTGTGCATTATAATCACAGAACAATTATTCCACCAATTATTCCTCTAATTACCCAGAATGCTTGCAGTCGTTTGAATTTAATGTGCACTTGCGAACACATTTCCAAAGTATGAATGCCTTTATTCAGAATCTTACAGATCATCAGAGTGTCGTCCTCAAAGCACCAGATGAGAGTCTCCATGATGACGGTGACTCTCTGAGCGTGTTCCTTCCATCTGTGGGGTGGATAGCGCAGCAGTTCCACTGGCTGCAACACAAGACACGAGCAGGAGTGTGAGGCAGCTCCCATGTCCTGTGTTGCAGCCCCTGGCCCAGCCACAGGTAACCTTGATCTCCTCCACCTCTCCTGTCTTACTGCCAAACAGATAAAGAGAGTGAGTACCGGAGAAACAAGAGGAGGAGAGATTAGACATGATGGAGAGAGAGAAGGGGGGGGGGGGTCAGGTGGGGCGGTGGGTATTCATTTTCATGCCTTAAATGCCACATTTATCACAAACACCGAAAATAGGTTTTCTGTTTCATCTTGTATCAGAGTATCTCTACCTATCACACATGACCACGCCAGGGGAACACAGCCGCTCTGGCCCAAATTGCATTAAGTGAGGTTAATGACATCGTAAGGCACCTTCCAGCAAAAACAGAGAATCTCTCGAGAGGCCTCCTCAGATATCCAACAAAGTTGGAGTGTAGCATTTCCATTTATATCACAGGTATGTAAATCCCAAAGGCAGAAGAGAGAAGGGTTATCACAGTGACAAAATTTGTCATTCAGAACATTACTGAAATGTTAAAAAATGGGACATTTTATTGGTACGTTTTTAGTACATTCAAGTTTCTGTTTACTAAAAATTCAAAATGCACAAAGAAATGCTGCTATTACAATGATATTTGTTGGTGTGCCTTGGACTGCAATCTGAATTCATATTGTACATGAGTATGTCCACATATAAGACAAATGCCAAATAACATATCATGAATATCTTATTTGTTTCTCTTAGACATCAAAGACTAAATGGAGACAAAATGGAGAGCAATCTCATGCGTTCCAATTTCTTTCTCCTGAGAAAACAACTACAGTAATCTCATATGTCTTCTTTAGAGTGTGAGCTGATACATAAAACAATCATGGAAAACACCATTATATATGTTGAGCTAAACTCTAAGCAATGACATTTTTATCTGGCCATTTAGCACCAAAGTATATATTAAAATATCATAGTATTACCATCCAATGCAATCTGTCTCTTGCCTTTTTGAACTAATCTTACCTTTTCATTTTTTCACATAGCAATGGACATACTATATCTCCTTTCATTAAGGTGAAAGACAGCAAGCAGTGAAATCTCACAGCTCTGTGTATAAATGGGTCCAACCTACTTCCGAAGCTGCAGTGACGCGCAGCGCACGATGCCTTAACGGTCCAAGGACGACCCAGCAAGGTGAGCGGAAAGAGTAGCTGGCAGGAAAAACCTGCGTGCTGACAAAACGGTGAAACCCAGTCTGGACTCAATCAGATAATATGGAAGAGAGTCCGGAAGTGTTGTTCTGAATGTGCCTGGCACAGCCACAGTGCATTGCACTACAATAAATAACTCCAAAAGAATGGAAAAAAACAGGAACAAAAGCTAATCTGAATCTGAATTCACACTGAAGCCAAATCAAAAGTCACTTTGTAAAGTGATCCAGACGATAAAGAAAGTGGGACATCAATTTAAGCATTTACTCCATTGCTTATCTGGATTGCTAATCGGTGCAACAATAAAATTGATTTAAAACAAAGCTTGTATGCTTTGCTGAGATAGCCACTGTCAATTAATGAAAATTGTAATTAAAGAATTGATGAAAGGTAATGAGGAGTGCTTACACAGTGACAGCATAGACACATAAATGTTCTGCCTTGTAAATGGCTCTCGGCTCTTTAAAGAAGACTGTCAAGGCCTTGTTTGACTTATTACACCATGTGTGGTAACAATGCTGTACTGTACACACCGAAAACAATAGCTGAGCTCCACACAGAAGCAATTAGGACCAAAAGCAACGTGAATGGCTATGGATTCTTGCTCAGAGAGGCGCTTTGAAGACCCTTTCCTGCGATATAAAGCCGAACGGAGCTGCGACAGAGAGCGTGGGCAAGGGACTTGGGGGTCAGTGTGAAAGCCCATTGTGTTTGTTTCTCTGAAGGGCCCACAACAAATGGTCCTACAGTTCTTCCTGTAGGCAAAACAATGGTTGTGCAGTTTTCTACAAGCCCACTGCAATGCCCAGCTCGACAAACATCCTTTTCTGTACCAGGCTCAGCCATTCTGCAACTTCTGGTGACAGGAAGTGTACCTTCATCAGATCTATAAACAATTGTCCTGGGGGACGTGCGGGGGCTGCCTGTTCTTTATTTGAGAACAACTTTGAAGGGCTTAACCAGCAGCCAAATTGGACACATAATGTTTTATCATGTGATGTAAGCTAATTGTAGTTAACTGAGCCTTATTAAAACAATTTAATGACAGAAGCTCAATGGAATACTGTAACACACGACAGGGCAATGTGCCAGGACACTTGCCTTGCATGCACAGGTGGTGCTCTGAATTATGATAAATAATGAATGAACACATCTGAAGAGACCACCATGCATCGTGCCTTAAAGGGATAAATCACCCAAAATTATAATTCTGTTATCAAAATGTTTGGACACTTCTGAGTGAACTATTCATTTATGGAACATTTTCTCTGTTAATTATATGCTTCTAATGAATCTCAACATTCCTTTTTAAAAAAGTTGCCATCTTCATCCTCCAGAAACTGAATATGCAAAGCGTTGCAGGGGAATCTGCAACACTGCATCGCATGCGGGGTGACATGAAGGGCGAGAATGCCAGAATCAGGACTTTGATGCAGTTTAATAGGCTCGCTTGCTGCGGCGTATACAAGAGTTTTGTTTGAGTAAGAAAAAAATATCACAAGTGATACTTTCTTTTTCAGAAACTCATTTCAGTGTTGATAAGGGAGGGAGGCGCCTGCTGTGTCCTCTGCAGTTTTCTGTTGAGATTTTTTCATTGACTCACACACTAGACATAGAGCTACAGAAAACTTAATTTCCTACTGACAAACAATTTCGGTTCAGTGGTCAAAACGATATCAACTGGTGAATAGTTCAGCATAGACACTTACTAAAAGACAATAAATTATAGAAATATATAGAAACAGGAAAAATTTTTTTGTAGAAAATTTCTTTTTCTACAAAAAAACTCATTTGAAACACAAGGTGTTGTTCTGAAGAGGAGGCATTTGTACTGTAATCTCTTTCGTCAGAAATTCATCTGGGAAGAAATTTTTTTGACAATATTTTCTAGATCTAAATTCTTCAAAGAAATAAATTCCACATTTACATGCAATATAACATCTAATGTGTTGTATGACGTCACTTTTGTACTGTTAATAGACAGAAAGACCGAATAGAGCTATTAAACATGTTTTTGAATATGGAAAAATAACTCGGTAAAAATCTCAAATATAAGTCAAATGTAGGTTGTTTAAATATGTAGACATCTGCCAAATGTGCGAATGTAATGTAAATGCTTACGTTTGTTAACATGACAACTTGATGACAATATAACAGAGGTGTGAGCTGATAGTAACTTTACAACGCTTCGAACATTCAACAATTTAGAATTTTCTATTTAATTAAAATGTCTCTCTAGCGCTTTCACAGCTTTGCATTGTTGTAAAGCAGCATTACAGAAAATACATGTTAGCATCATTTTTTCATGTTGCATTTTACAGTGCTAACTGACTCCCTTGCCTGCACCTCTTGAACTTGCATGCGCAGGTCTCTGCAGAATCCGAGTTGGTGTTGCATTACATATTCGTTAGAAGACTCACTCAGTTTTCTGCCTCCTACAAGCCGGTTTAGCGTTTCCACTGTGCTGACAGCACACCTCATCCCCCTCTGGATTTTGAATCTGTGAACGGGGAAAAGCTTTATTATAAGCGAGTATTCTATTTAAAAAGCCGTGGTTGATATAATAAATAACTGAGCGCAACAAACCGCCCTGCGTACCTTTGCAGGAAATTACACCGACATGCAATGTACTGAAGTCAAGTAACACCACTATCTCACTATCCCAGACAAATTTCTGCATCGCAATAACATGTCCAAGGACAGAAGGGTATTTAAATAGTTCTGCATTTATGAATTCACAAACAAATAAATGCGGGTGATGTGGCTTTAGGAATTAAAATAATCTAGGCTATTATCAACATTGATTTATGCCACAGTCTAAAACGGCTTTTAAAACGACTTAAGAAATGAAACTTAAAAGCAAGCAATCATTTTATTCTTTGCCACGAACGCATGCAAAACATTTATTATTGTGCACAATTAACACGTCTAATAAATACGCCTATACACTTCAATAACAGCATCTGTCTATCACAAACATTCAGGAAGAATAACCGTCGGTCATAAATAGTGATATTAAAAATAAATCCCGAAATTTATTTCTGCAGCGCAATCCAAACGTTAAGTATGTCTTTAAGTGCCGATGGTGTACGCGCCTACCTGCAGCCGGAGTTCAGTGACAGAGCGCTCGGTCCATGCGCTCTCCTGAAAGGTGACGCACTGGCGTCGCGCTCTATAGTGAGCGCTCGCGGACATCCACCATCAAAAAAACCCTCCGCCTTCTCAGAGTTCTCAATCCACATTGTTCTCTTCCTGGTCACGTTATAAGATGCGTCGTATGCAGAACTACACCCTCAGATTATTATAGTCAGTTAAACAACACGTTATCGCCCCCTCTGCCCGCTGCGGGTGAACGTGAACTGTTTTCTCCGCTGGCTTTAAATATCCAATTTCACAGACGCAGCGCTTTGGGGCATTTGGGTCCGCCTGATGATTATTTCCTCTCTGTGATCTATGAGAAGCGACGCCACAAACGGCCCAGGAGGGGTCCGTTCTCGTCCCATCCTAAATGGGTTATAAGGGGGTCATTTAAGTCCCCCAGTTACAGTAATAATGGGCAAAATTCTTTTAATCGATCTTCGCTCTTTTAAAAGATAACCTGTCGAGTATTTTTGTACCTTGACGTTTCTGTTTCATATAATTCTGACACGTTAAACAATAATGATATTCATAATTTTGTCAGGGTTTCCTTTTCCATATGCTGTATAGTTTCCAAAAAAAAGTGACCATTAGTCACTAATGATATTTCCACTGGACTAGATTAGTCTTTCTTGTTTTCTGTAGTCTTTCTCATTTTTTATTTATGTATTTTCATCCTGCGCATATTTTAGCAGCAAAGATATTCTTTTCAACTCTTTTAAATATATATATATATTTGAATATTTAAAAAGATTATATTCATAATTTAATATTTAATTATTTATTTTATTTATCATGGTATGCAAAATTAATGAACACTAATGTCGTTTAAACACGCACAGGCTAATATACAATTCATTAGAATTAACTACAGTCTGATAACGTTGGAGTTTATTGGATCATTCACAGCTGGCCTGAGCACAGGGTAGTACGCATCCAAAAAAAACTCTCACTCCCATAATTCCTCGCTCTCATTGCAAGGTATTTTGGGTAATATTGAAGCAGCGAAGAACGGTCACGCTGTTTTCCTGTAGCCACGTTTGAGCAGTAAAAATATGTCCCATAAATAGTATACACATTCGTTTTCATTTATTTTAGGCTTAGGGGCTACGGTTTCTTTTAAGCAGCTATGGTTGTTAAAACAAATCCGGAAACCCACAGTTTTTTAGTAAATGCCTCTCTGATTTACAAAGACATCTGCCCTGAACAATCGCGGTTTTTTATGTAAGTACTTTTATTTTCCTTTGTTTTTCAACATTCATGTTTACACGGCTTATGGTCTCTGTTGATTTACAACATGCTAAATTACATAGCTAACCTTTAGCTCATTCTCCATGACTTTTGTTGTAGTGCCTTTAAGTCACCAGTAGATGTCAGGCAACTCCTGATTTAGACTTAAAAACAGTTTATATCATGTATTATATAGTAAATAAACACAAAACGTTTGTACCACCCATATTACATTGTATGTATCACCGAGACAAACAGACACTTTTATAAGCAGCTACTCATATAGCCACTGACGCACACTTTAAATTATTGTTACGATCTATGAGATTTCTGTCTTGATTCACAAACATTTTGGTTAGCTCAGATGTTTGGGGCTGAGTGTAAAAATGTAATAGTGATCTGATCACCCGTGCAGTCTTTACCATCCTACTCTGTGTAGTGATATTGTACTTACGTGTCTACCGTGGTAGATTGTTGTTTTGGTGTAATAATCATAATCACATTAATCTTGAACAATATTATCGTTTTTTGTACTGTGAGTGATACCACAAACCTGCTTTGTCCTGAGGTCCTAGTTTTGAGAGCCGTAGGCCTAGATTCGTAAATGCAGTGGAGTGAATTTGCTTCCTTCCAAAACAACTAAACAAACTAAATTTTCTGCATCATACACAGAAGCCAGGAAAGTTGTGGTGTAAAGTCAGTGAGAAATATAGGGACGGCCAGGAAAGCGTTTCTGTGCTTCTAATTGTTGCAGTCTCTCTTATTTGAACACTTTTCGTTCTTAACTTACAATGAGTCATCTACTAAATGTATTGTGTTCTCAAATAGCATCGTTTAGCCTTTACCACGCGTGTCCTGGATTAAGTGTGCCGAAAGCCCTTTTACAATCTTAGTCCGTTTGTTTTGCTCCGCTAGTAGAGTATCTTTCCGCTGACTCACGTTGTACGTGTACGTAAGTTACCGGAATCTGTTAAATGAAGGCATCTGATAAAGTGTGCAAATGTTGTGTTCTTATTTTACAATCATCCGTGTTAAGCCATCCGCGAACCATCCGCTCATCAGCTGTCACCGGTGCCATCGGAAGGCACGCTGTGTTGTTTTATTACAGTCGTAGTGGATTTTAATGCTGTACTGGACATTATTCTCCTTCTTGACGTTATTGCGTCACAAATGTAAATCAGCTTAGCCTTACAGATTTTTTTGATATCCTGCGGAGATTGCTCATTGTAAATTAAATGCGGTTTATCTCTGGTTCAGAGAGCGCTTGAAAGAATCTACACAGAGGGGAAACTATTTAAATTTAATTACTGCAGTGAATGTAGTTATATTACATCCCTTAAGACTTGTCCTAAGACAGCTTCGCAGTTTATTTCAGTCTTAAAAGCAAATAAATAAAAAAAGAAAACAAGTAAATACATTCGATTAATAAAAGTGCCGGTCATACTTTTAGACACTTTTTGAGAAATAAACCTCTTCAGCTGAGTGCTATTATCTATTACTATAAATCAGTAAATAGATCAAGAAGGAAAGAAAGCAGGAAATGTTTTGGTGATTTATTGTATTTTTGCTTATTGATACAATTGACAGAGAATGTAATAGACCTGTTTGATTTCCCCAGGCAGATAGAAAATATTTTATTCTGAATGTACTTCATCATGGTACTTCATATGATGGCTCTGTGCTCTCAAATGGACCGAGGCATCTGTCCCAGGTTCTATGGCATGCTGTGAATCATCCAGTAGGTCAGGGCATGATTACAGTAAAAGCTCTGCCCCTCTTAACATGCACGTGGCACACAACAACAGCGGCATGTCAAGTATTTTAGAAAGGGTTATGAAGGCTTAGATGAAGAAGGCAGTCAAAACAGCATGTTCCAAAATAGATCACATACACACGCTGTCTCGGGGGAAATTAAAGGCCTTAGTCACGATCATGCATTTAGGATACTGACGTCCACTGTGTACTGTACAGTATTTCAACCCTTGTATTTTTGTTTTCTTTAATGTGTTGTGATGAGGTTTTATAAGTACACACTTTTAAGCATTTGACAGGATATTGAGTGTTCCAAAAAACACCATTGGGTAGTGTGAAAAATATTGTGGTTCTTTATATTCTGTTTCAGTGTTTTTACAGATACCCATATAAACAGCTATTATATTCAATAGCTGGTCGCAAGACATTTACCAAGCTTATAAATTATAAGTGTAACTAGATTTAAAGTCTAACCCTTTTACTACTTGTTTTATTACAGGCGACGGCATCAGAGAGATGGTAAGTTATGGCTTTGTTATTTATATTAATAGACTTTGTTCTTCTGTCTATAATGTTGTCTATAATAAGACTCTAAAGGCGACAGAATCGAACGTTGGTTTTCCTAATGTGAAACCAGAATCTGTTTCTATGGCCTTTGCAAAGCTCACAGACGTTCCGACAGCAGGGCAGAATGTCCACACATTGGAATAGTTGTTTGAGCTTTAGTCCAATGCATGAAAGAAATACCAAACCATCCTCAAAATAGAGCATAACGTCAGCTGTTTTATTTAAACCGGTTGCCATGCCCATACCTCTACTGTACCTTCACTATACTTTGTTCCTACGCCAGCTACCGCCATGCAGAAATCTGTGCTCTGCCCGTTCTGTTTTCAATGGCGCCAGCCGGATAACCATCGGGTGCGACTGCGGCCCAAGCGGAAGCCCACGGCGAGGATCAAGAGACTTCTGAAGAAGGAATCGACGGGAAAGAGACTCAGCACAGCACAGACTGTAATGCTCCGGAAGTTTAAAAGGGCCTCTAACAGTCTGGTGAGGCCAGTTCAATAGATTTCATTTGCTGGGACTTTGTCACAATACCTACTCAGTCATGTCTCTGCTAAATGTCCTAAGCCCAAGTACTTTAGATAGAGACATAAAAACCAGATGGACCCTTTGGTTGCTTTACATGTATATACAGTATTACAGGGGAAGTCCAGCAGACAACATTAGACGTTTCAAATGACAACCCAAAACGTTACCAAAATAGTTTATTCTAAAGAAGTAAAAAAGGTTACTAAAACCATACATTGATTAATGATATCATCAGCTACATGGGCCCTTCCCAAAACACATTGTGATTGGCACAAACTAAGTTTATCCTCTTTGTAAGGAACCTGTATTTCATGTAGTCTTGGTCATATTTTAGTTTACTTGCACGTTTCATGTTTTTTTGAACCCATCAGTAATTGAATTTTGGGTCATGAGTCACCAGTCTAAAGCACAACATTATACATATTACAATATCCAGGCATTTAACTTGTGTAGATATCGTCCCGATTCCTCTGCCTTTGGTAGACAGTAACTCGGTAAGTCATTGATGGGGCCCTACAGGCAGTTCCCATTAACTTTCCACTTACATTGGTATGTAGACCATGAGTGTACCGATAGTCCTGATACCCTCTGGAGAACTTCAGGGCAGGCTGTGGAACTAATAGTTCAAACCATTTAGAGGTTGTAGCAGGAGACTTTTAATTCCTTTTAAAACTATGGTTATAGATTACCACACACTTTAATTATCGTTTATCAGGCAGCAGGAGATTCTTCACACACAGAAACGTTTCCTTTATAGTGATTCCTTTAGCCTCAAATAACTTTCTTCTGCAAGCCAAGATGATTCCTCTAAGATTTAAAGTGGAAAGTTATTTTTTCAGACCTGACCTCTGAACTCTTGAAAGTATTCATCGTTGGGTGTTTGTGAGGTGTTATATGTGATTATCTGAGGTATTTTACCTCAAAAGCAACCATGTCAGTGTACGTGCTGTTTTACACTGATGCACAGCTGTGTGTTTGTGATGCTGAGAGAGAGCTGTGGTTCTGGAAGCGGAGGTGTAGGTGTTTGTTTGCTAGATACTGCACATAATGCTAGCATGTTTCTCTACAGGAAGATCCTGCCAGACAGATGAACTTGATAGAGGTTCATTTCTATTAACATTGCATACATTTCCAACTAATTCCACAATGCAGGATGTATTAGGTTTGCATTCAGATTTCATTCAAAGCAACTGGCAGGGGCATGAATCTTCTTTATGGAGGTCATAAAACTTTTGCCTTTATCAAATTTAAATAGATAATTCACATAAATAATTCACAAATATCATGTCATATTTGTCCATTTGTGAAGACTCCTAATTAATGCCAATAAGTAAACACTGTAATTTACAGAAAGTTAGAATAACCTTGGGCAGTTTATGTATATAAATGTTTTAATGCACACTTTAAAAGTGCTTGACTAGAAAAATAATTGGATGGATATTTGTATTTCCTCCAAAAAATATAATATTTTGGTTTCTTTGGTTTGATTAATGCATTAATTAACATCTAATTGGTGTTTGGTTCATTAGTGAACGAGTCAGTACTTTTCACAAATCTGTTATAGTTCATCAGTAAATCTGGAATAGTTCATCGGTCAAATAATAATTCATGTATTTCTTTAGTAATGAGTTTCAGGTTGTATGAGGGCTGTGGAGTTCCTGACTGGTTATTGGCCTTGAACTTTTAAATTAGTCAGTGAGAGCCAGACTCTGAGTGTGGAGATGCTTGACATGCTGGTGGCTTGTGACAGCTCCATCAGGTCTTTAGTGAGATATTTGAAGCACTTCTGTACTTGCTTGCCAGAGCTGTTATTTATAAGTTTATTCTGTTTCATCATCTGTGATAAAAATACACCCTAAACACCGGTAATACATGGCGTCTGGATCTGAATACAACCTGACTTCACTAATGTATTTTATAGGTTCATTTTTAGCATGGACAGCAAGGCAGTTCTGCTATTTTGAAATACCTCAGAGCTGTTGCATATAACAATAGCTCTTTTGGTTTCCAAAACTTTAGCTTCCAGTGGCATAGAACCCTTGCTTGGTAGACTGGACACATCACGGCTGCGTTCCAATTTGTATAATTCTACTACATACTAAAAACATTCTTTAGGATATAATGGTCCAGACAGAATCTTCGGACTTATTTGCATATTCTTGCTGAGTTTAGGGAAAAAATGCTGTTGCTGCTCCGATGTAACATTTTGCATTGCTCACATATTTTGCACACCTGAAGAAGTTAAAGAGAACCGTCAAAACGTCTTCCTCCCTTATGCAAGGAATTATGGGTAATATTTACCTGGTATAACAACTTGTTGTTGTTATCCTTGTGATGAAAGTTTCTGTACAGAAAGCTTAGATGTTGCATGGGAATCTTTCACCATTTTGGGAAGCTTCTGTGCCAGCCAACCTTGACTTTTTCCAGTCTGTGTGTAATACATGGTTTGTGTGACATACTCTTTCCCTTAGGGAAACAATCAGGATTGCAGCTTTTCCGTGTTTGGTCAGAGGGAAGGAACATACTGCAGATCGATTGCCCTGAAAAGCAGATGGGTCTCTGGATATCAATAGCTCAACACACAGACATACACACTTTACTCAGCCAGGCTTGTATACCAAGGGCAGCTGTGCAAGCTAGAATCTCAGCAGCAAGGTCAGAGCAGACAGTCCAGCCTGGTTTGTGGTTGGTGGGTGAGGGTATTTCAGGAGACTGGCCTATTAATAGACAACAAAAGAGCCCATCTGCCAGATGAATGTGTGTGAGTGAGGGAAAGTGTTAATAAATGTTTAGGAAGTGAGGGATAGCTCAGTTAAAGCCCGTTTAAACCACTCATGTCTATGGCATCTGCACTGTGTCTCTGCACTGTGTCTGTTGCTGTGTAGAATGGTTTATGTATCCTTACATGCATGTCACCAATATTCAAGGCAATTTGTTTAGCAATTAAATTTTTTGAATCTTAAAAACATTGTGAATTAATTAGAAAAAAATATGTATACAGTTTGGTCTAAAAATCTTTCTGTGCTAAAAATTTGTGATTCAAAATCCCCTGAAACCTTTAAATCTAAATTTTAGGATTATAATCGATTTTGGAAAGGGTTAATATATAAAACGAAGATGCATTTAAATTTTTTTCTCAAATAATCCTGTGGTAACACAAATTGTAAAGCGGGCATAGAAACAAAATGGGGACATAATAAATTTGGAGTGACGTTTTGGATGCAGTAGAAATCTCCAGCAGTATTGACATTCCACACGACACTCACCCTGCATCACATTCATCTATATGCTGCCATTCCTGCTCTGTTCTGCTTTTCCTATTTGTTTACTGTCTCAGCCTCACCAGCTGCTGTTGACTCACTGCGACAGTCTCCCACGAGGGAGCTGCAGAGTTTTTCACCAGCATGTTTGAAAAAAAGCTTGTGAATTCTTATAGCCATAAACTGATGGATCTCAGATCTCGTGAGGGCATTGAATTGCTCCGGGCGAGCATCATGAGATCAGGATCTCGTGTGACCTTTTGAAGTACTTGTCACTGATACTCTGGAGAGGTGCTGGTGTGTAATTGTGTTTATTTGGAATGTCTGGAGAGGGGAAGAGGGAGGATCATCAAAGCTCCGCCTCAGTCGTCACTCAACACACACTGACTTGTGTTAGTTAGTCACTGTTGGCAGCCTAAGCACTTGCCTGTAGCTGATTTAACTAGCTTCAGCCGGATACAGGAATGTTCCGGATTAAATACAACTTAAGCTCCGCTGACTATCTGTGGCATGCTGATGATTACTACAGAAAATAATTTGATCTCCTTTGTAAAGACAAACAAAAAATGACAGGCAGATTGACATAACTTCATATATTGAGTATTTAAGAAACTTCACTATATTTCCTAAGTTTTTGTCTTGTGTACCCACATAGACTCGTCAGTAAAGTTCAAGTACCCCTATCAATACCATTCAGTAAATGTGTTATTTACACTCATACTGGGCATCATTTACTTTTTCAGTTAATCATAAAGTAACCACAGATAATTCACACATTCTGTGCTTTGACCGAGACGCATGAAAGTAGATGAATAGGACTTGTCACAAATTTCTAAACCTAATAAGTCATCATTTTGGTTTTATGGGTTAAACAAAATCTACATTTCTAAGTTCCTCTGTAGTACCCAAACCTCCAGCTGGGAATCACTGCTCTGCATCGTCCATCTCTCTCATCTGCCTCTCGGTCCACTTGTATCTTTCACATTGTTTGTCCCAAAAAAGAATTTCCAGTCATGCAGTGTCAGGCATCTTTGCTTGAAGCTAGGGTTAGGGTTCATGGTCGCATGGTTATCATGAAGAATAAGATATTTTAAGAGTGAGTTGTGTTATACAGATTAAGGTATATGGCTGTTGTCTTAATATGGACAAGCACTTAACTTTTTAAGTCGTACTTCGGTAGTATGCAGAGTTTCCTGTTTTTGCTGTAATC
This sequence comes from Botia kubotai, assembly GCA_036877585.1. Classification (NCBI taxonomy): domain Eukaryota; kingdom Metazoa; phylum Chordata; class Actinopteri; order Cypriniformes; family Botiidae; genus Botia; species Botia kubotai. The sequence continues at coordinate 29,422 of JAZGTI010001501.1, forward strand.
TTGGACTCTGCTGTAATGTTTTCCTACAATTGTTTGGTTAGTACAGTTAGTGTTTTAGTTAAATTATTATTCTTTTTTTAGTTATTTAGATATAGTTATTAAGTAATATAGTAATATAATAGTAATTTCTCTTAAAGGAACTGATGTGTAATTTCAGAAACATCTATGAGTGTCTGTGGAATTTCATAAAGCATTGCTAGGAAATTACAGAGTGTACTTTCAGTAACCAATGAGGGTCAAGAGTGAGTCAGTCAGACTCCGCCCCACAGTAGCTGATTGGCTATGACTGCCCTTTATATCCTCAGACATGAAGGGTGCCATAGTAAACATAGTTACTCCCAACTGTATGCGTGGATCATCTAAAATTATCTACATTTCAGCCACCTGTTACCCTCAACAAACAATGGCTGCCTTTGTATCGGTGAGTGTCTTTCCTGCTCATAAATTAGAATCGATCATTTTCTATTTCCGCAGATCTTTCTGATTAATGAATGAATATTAATTGCGTTTACGTAGCCATACATAATGTAGCCATGTTTTCAAAACTGTAGGCAACAGGCAAATGTAATCATTTGCGAATCAGCCATGGTAAAAAAAAAAATGGTTGAGCACTAAATCTAAATAATAGAAGTGTCACCCTTAGTAGTAGTTGTGGCTCTGCCACACACTTAGTATGTAACAGATCATCTTGTTGTATTGTAAGTTAAGTTTGCAAGTCCAGTGATTGGCTGGTTTAAAACAAGCGCTTATCTCTGGCAGTTTCTGGCAGTGGTCTCCAGCACATGTATACAGCACGTCAGCAGCATGTACCGTGCTGTATTTAGAGTGCACGTTCACATGTGATGTGCGAGGTAGCTGTCAGAGTGCTGACAGTTATCTGCAACTCCTGATCTTTGTATAAAACATTGTTAGCAACAGTCTTGTTTTATCCTGTATTTTTGTTTTAATGAATTCTGGAATTCTTGTTATTGAATTTTGTTTGCGGTTGTAGATGAGTCAGGGTGTAAATATAGGACAATTAACTTTAGTCTTTGTAAACTGAGATTCTGAAATGCTTGTTTGAGAGACACTTTGCAGTTCTTAATCTGAGATACTTCATCATTGGTTTCCAGAAAAACTAACAGGTGCATATAAACAAAACTTGTTTTATTACTGTTAAGATCCATAAGCACCTGTGAAGTCAGATTCTCACAGCTAGCCGCCATAGTTGCTTTGGTCGAGGTGTGTTTTGATTAAACACAGACATCCTTTTCCTCCTCTTCAAAACTTTGACCTTTGAACTTTTCTGTTGAACGATTTCTACATCAGTTTAAATCTACACCCTGACAAACAGTCAGAATATTATCCATGAAACAACAAGTGCAAATTCAGTGTGCATTTAAGCATATTTTTGGACAAACTAATGTCCTCTTTTTAACAATAAACATTTTGTCTTCTCATAGATGGCCACCTGCCACACCTGTAATAAGACAGCCAGACAACCAGGAATGAACAGGGAATTTTGGGCTACTTTGCCGAGGAGCCGCGGCACCCCATGTAGTGCGAGCAAACCCAGGACCCCACAGTCAGCCAACAGTACACCAAAGTCTGCGTCATCAGACAGAACGCCGAGCAGAACACCAAGGTAAACAAATCGTACAGATCAACTGACATCACATTTGTGCTGAAGACTAATTAATAAAGTGACTTTTCTCTCTGTAGGTCAGTATCCTCAAACACCAGCTCATCGTCAAAGACAGGTAGTGCAAAGTCATCACCGTTTGCCCGACTCAAGAAACTCCTTTTGCTTGAAGACAAACAGCAGAGTAAAAAAGGTGGTCTGAAAGACTTTCTCTCCTCTCTGTGAAGATCTCAAAGGCATGTCTGGCCCACTTTCAGTCTCTGTTGAATCCAGAACATCAAGCTTGGATGACGTTGGTGGCTTTTCTTTGTGTTACTACGCCACCTAGTGGAGGAGTTACTATAGCTGTTTATCACGCTCACTCACCCAGACATTTACAATGTCTGTCTTCCTTCTAACAAATGTCTATATTTAAGTCTTTTGTACACAAGTGATGTTGATTTAGCCCTTTTTGCAAGTGGGTTGCATTTTAGGGTTATCATTTGCTACAAACCTGTGCTGTGACTTTTTTAATGTTTATGGCATTCATGTTTTTAATGTCATTTATTTCTTTATTGTCTCATTTTCTTTTTCTATAAGGACAAACTATTTTTTTTTATCTGTTGTGTGGTTAATTTTGTACATTTTAATTTTTCACACATTTGTATTCATAGCTGTACTTTTGGATCACTTACATTTTTGTATTGAAAGAGGGATTGTCTTTACACTGGCTTACACACTGAAACCAGGAATGGGGCGGGATTTTCTGGTTGTTTACATTTTGGTGGCCTATTTACCTTCATACTATATAGCAAAGACCAAAGATATTTTTCTTATTGGACTTTAATTTCACGTTGTTGTTTACTTCAAATAAATGAAAGGTTGGGTTTTTGGCTTGGAATATTTTGAATAAAAATTGATTGAATTAAATTGATGTAAACTGTTGTCTGTTTTCTTAAGCCTTCTCAACATCTTTTTAAATTTTTTAGAAAATCTACAAAATATTGCATAAGATTATAAAATAACTATTATATTGTGTATGAAATATGCCTTGTTAAAGAAATATGCCGCCTTAAAGTTTAAGCAGATAAACGGTGTGCATGAAAAGAGGTAGTACATTATAGCCCTGTTATGTTTTTTTATAGGCCAAATATTTTCAGGGTCTTTTATGGCTGGTGCGACTTTTATTTTGACATCATTAAATTAGATCGATCTTTTACCCGAAAGTAATCTGTAGTTATGTTTTACAACTATAGCCATAATAAAATCTTAACTTTATCAAACATGCGATGGGGTCATTAATCATTAACAGAATGTCAGCTCGCAAACGAAGCTGTGAACACCGCGAGGACAGCCATGAACGACAGAGATATAGAGTCCGAACAGAAGCAGGACAAATACAAGAAACAAACCAAAAACTCATTCAAGTAGTGCAAAACACAGTACTGTTACTCACAATGTCTCCACACGCTTGATTTTTTGCAAATTAATTATCCAAATTAATAATATGTCAATTGTGTGGACCACCTCTGCTTATATAGCGTTTAATTATGATGTGATGATGTAAAATACTTGAATTAAAACATTGCAGGAGTGCGTTGGCAGGAAGATGGGAGGCCAAAGGACTGTATTCCTGATACACCTGACAACGAGGATGCCAGGAATTTCTTGGCTCATGCCCTCACTAAAGGACTGTGGATGCCTCTGGGGAAGGAGGTGAAGGTCATGCAATGTAAGAAAGCTGTTGCATTGTCTTCTTGATTTCGCCAAGTGAGAGATGCCAATCAGCCAATCAGATTTGAGGGGTAAGTTTACAGTTAATGTGAAGTTTAGGCTTACAGCCAGAATTAGGTGCTTCAACACCACTGTTAAACATATTCACCTCACCCATAAAACTGAAGAATAGAAATATAGGTTTTGGGTGCAAACAATGTTTTCATTTTAAATGTGTCTTCATAACACAAGACCGATTTAGGACACATATGAAAGCATGCACAGTATGAAAGCACTTAACCCATCTCAATTTAAATACTCAAAACTCAATACACATTTAAAATGAAAACATTGTTTGCACCCAAAACCTATATTTCTGTTCTTCAGTTTTATGGGTGACGTGAATATGTTTAACGTCACAAACCTGCGTTAGTTTTCTGGCAGATTGCTAAAAACAGTGACCCTTGACTCTCAGAATTGCTAGTTTTGTGTGCAATAATAGCCAGTCGGTGATCTCCCGGTGGGCCCATGGTCTAAAGCTAAGACTAGCAGCCTACTAACTCACTCTTGTATAATTTCCTAGATATAAGCTATTGTTGCAGTTTTAATGTATTTTCGAATTATGTTTTGGAATATTTCATTTCAACTGATATATGTTACATCAGCCTTAAGTAGTTATAAAACATTATAGGTTCCTTGGTGAGTTTGTTGGTAAGTTTTGTAATATGCTTCAGCTCAATAAGATGTATTTGAATGTTTCCTCTGGGCTTTGATGTATTGCGATCAAAAATCTGAATTCCAATGTTTTTTTCCAGGCACATGAGGATCCGATGTATGACATCACCAGAGAAAACAAATGCAATGAAAAAGACACCAGGTACATTGAGATCTCCATCACCTGTAAATACTGAAGTCATGTCATATTATGCCATATACTTCCATGAGGTTACCAGATTTTGAGGCGTGGTCTGCTTATTAAAGCTGCAATCTGTAACTTTTGCCTCTCTATCGCCATCTCTATTTGAAAAAAGAAATTGCATGTTAATTAATGTGGATGACAAGTTTAAATTCTAAACAACAAGCTACAAACGCTCCACCATCCTCAGCACCCACAGATGCGATATATCTGGGTCTTCAAACATTCCTGCACAATCAGACCAGACAGCTTCAATATTGAGTCATTATTATAAATTTACTGTTGCAAATCAGGGTAAGGTAAGGAGGCCATTTTGAACACTGATCTGTTATGTACTTGCTCAGTAGCTACTTTTTGTTGATTTTAAGCCAATAAAAAGTTACAGATTGCAACTGCTTCAAAATATTTTGACGTAGAAGTTTCTCAGAAGACATTATTGATAAATTGTGTCAGAACGACAAATGTAATCGTCTGCAACACATTCCTAACTTCTTACTCCTCTGTGATTATGTTCTGTGTGGTGGCAAGAAGCACTGGATACATGGGAGTAATTAGGAACCGCTATGTAGGTTGTAAACCAGTTGTGGGTTATTATGATGGTTAATTCGTTTCTTCGTACATTGCTGCAATACGCATTTATGGCTGAGAAACATTACTAAACTTTACCTCAGGGCCGCCAGTTGGAATGTTATCAGAATGAAGCAGTTGGTGCTTCAGAGTGAAGGGTAGCTTGTTAAAAGTTGGAAGTCAGCTGCTTTAAAATCGATGCAATCTTCACGGTGTACACAGAGTGAAAGTAAATCCAAAATGAAGCTGTGCTGAATACATGGTGTTCCGTGTGGTTCCCAAGGATACGTGGATCCCTAGAACCCTCTAAACAGCGGTGGTCTGATGAATTGTTAATAGCTTCAGGTCACCGTGCTTGTCGGAATAAGGTTTTTCCTGCTTACTCTAATATTGATCAATGAACACTCTAATGCAGTTCGTGTTTTTTAAAATAATAGTTATTTTTACAAATAAGACAAGATTAAAAAAAGGTGTAATGTATACATTTGTGTCATTGGAATTGTAGGATTGCACAAATAATGATTTTTTAAGTAATGATCTCCCCCATGCCATTGGTTAAACCAGGGTTACAGGGTTGGGATGCTCAAACAAACAGTGCAATATTTAGATAGTGGAACAGTGTTTACGCTTTGGCTCTGCATATTAAGCAGAGATATGAGTGCATTTTAACAACACTAAAATGCATCAAATCAAATGTTTTTATACTGAGAAGCAAAATCTATAGTTGCTATAGGTGCTTTATCATGTCTCCATTTTAAAATAAGCGATTTGATACTGCCATTTGAAAGAGTCTTGTCTTCATCCAACAGCTGAGGCAACTCCTGCAGGGCTCCACCCCTCACTCTGACTCCACCTCTTCGTCCTCGTCCAATCGCAGCCGCAAGAAGAAAAGAAGAAACACAAGAAGAAAAAGAGGAAGCATAAGTGATGACTCGGACTGAAACAAGGCTGGTGGTCTTGATTCCTCTTGTTGAAGTCAGTGCTTATTAACAGAAGCTTATGAGGTCTTCAGCGAAACAGTGTTTCAGATCGCTGTCCTATCAGATGAGGCCTCTCCCCACCTCCCCAAGCCGTCTTTAGATCTGTTTAATAATGCATGGGAGCATTTAATCCCTTCTGCTGCATGGAATGCTTAGAAATTGTGCCTCTGTCAGATTTCCTGCTTTTGACATGAGGTCCAGGATTGTCTCTTGAATTTGTGAATGTATGTTTATTAACATCTTTTGAGAATGTTCCATTGTAAAAATGACAAGTGCTGAGATTTCATCAGATTCAGATTTTTATACCTAAATGTTGCAGGTGTTTACAAGTGAACGGTCAATAAATGCTGTACTTTCATGTCGATGTTTGTTTACAAATTCAACTCTTAATCTGATTAATGTTAATCTGATTTCGGGTAAAGAGATTAAGTGTTTATATTTTCTTGAATTACAAGCATGAAATTCACATTCTCTGTGATTTCCATCATTTGGGGCTTCTGTTCGTGGTGCGTAAGCAAGCACAGCCAATTAACACATCTTGAAGAGGTGACAGTGGTTGATCTACATCAGAACAGAACAGAACAGAACAGAAAAGCTCTTCCTTTGATGTTGTCACTCACTATTGAAAAACAGTGCTCTGGTAGTCGCTGTAGTACTTGTATCATTTTGTACAAAGATAATCATCATAACATCAGAAGAGCTCTTCATAAAGCGGCTTTAATTAGAGACCATTTAAACATGGGCTGTTAAAAAAGAAAGCGATCATGAATTATTATCAAACCATCTTAACAAGAAAATGATCCATCAATACCAAATACAAGCTGTGATCTTTATGATTTAGTTTATTTGATTTTTAGATTAATTTGTTAGTTACCCAAATGTTCAGTCTAAAGTATGTGTGTGTGTGTGTTTGTGTAGGCTGGATGTTCATATTTGCTCTTCAGTTCCTCTGTTTCATTGTAACTCACTTTGTGCTAGTTTTGCCCAGGGCATCTGAAACGTGTGTTTATGTGTCATGTGTCATGAGCCGTGAACCTCATGAATAGGTGTCATACACTGATACCCGCTGATGTGTGTTATATCCTTTGTTAATGCTAAAAGTTAAAGCAGATAGTAAATGATGGTTAGTTTAAGGCAAGTGTAATTCTAAATTCATCAGTGTGTTGTTATATATTTAATAAAATTATTAATATGTGATTAATAATTAATATTATTTATGCATTTATTTCTAGACAAATATACCTTTTCGGTGTGAGCTTGAATATGAGGATCGGTCTTGCAAAATGCATTAGATTTACTCATCAGTGCAATTTTGTGAAGCATGAGTTTGACTTTCATTCTTTAATTTTCTAGAGATAGACGCAGTTCATCATGTCGTGTCACAGCATCAAAGAACAGCCTCATGTATATTTGCATGTTATAATAATTCTTATAAAGCGACCAACTAAAGGTGTAACTTCAGCTCTATAGTCATGGATTGAATCACATTGAAGTAGCAGACTGTGTTTTTAGTTTATATATTTTTTCCAAAACATATGCCATTGCTTAACAGAGATTCTGTTAAGATTTTGAGATTCTAAAGGGAATTTTTAGGATTATACCTGGCCTAACCATCAAAATAGTGAATACACATGGCCTTATATATAATACACATTATTATTATAACACACATTATAGATAATCAATTGACAATGTATGGACAACTGATATGTAAGGATAGTATAGGCAGATATTTACAAACTTCAAATACACAAACCTCACAGTGATGTGAATCTTTCTGTTAACAACTCCACCCAACAAAATCTTATTTTTTTTACAATCCGAAGTGCCCCTCAAAGATAATTGCACGAAAATTGATGTGTCTTTGTCACTAGTTTAACTGTAATGTTAATGCAAATTTGTTATGCAAAGAATAAAAATATCTCAAATACATGTGATGGTCATCGCAATAATAATTTCTGATAGAACAACAAAGCGTAGTAGCTTAATGATGCGCTTCCCCCTCAGGGGCTATTGAATGATCAGTATTTACTGTGCTGTGATTGGTGGATGCCCAGAGCAGAAGAGCCAATCAGCGGCCGGAAGGAGGAGGGAAGAGGAAGTGAAAACAACATCAGCACTATCTATCTAGTGCGCTAGAGAAAGGGAGGGAGAGCGCGACTGCCACAAACTCACAAATATAAATTCCTGGAAGGACGAAGAGTCGCCTTGCCGCTTCAGGTTTGTGCGTTTTATTTCGCATGGTCTGTTCGACTGATGATGATCTCTTGCTGGGACGAGATAACAGGCCACTTGTACTGTTTAATTTTTACTGATTGAAGTTTGAGCGCCGTGCTGGGTAGTTGTGAGTCAGGCATGAATAGTCTCTCTATTGCCCAGCGGACAGACAGATCGCGACGGGTGGAGGGCTTGTCAGAGATTTTAGTGCATGTTCTATATGCAAGCATGACTGACTGTCTTGCATGAACGTCCCATATTGTGAAGACATGGCATGTTTGCACGTATATTTTTTTTACGCATGCACTGGCTGCAACTCTGTTGTCAAACTTGTCAATACTGTGTGAATACTGTGATGTCATAACAGTGTCACAATCATGCAGTAGTTTCACTGTTTCATTGTTCTTCATTGATTCTTTTTCTGGCAGCAATGCAACGTGAATCATTATATGTTTTAACGCAAGCACGGTGCCTTTCTCTGTATTGTATCATTTTAGGAAAGACCAGTATTTAAAACAGTTGTCTGTAGAACTTACGGAAACTCCTGAATTCACGTCATGCTTCAATGCACTAAGATATGGCTTTGCCTGACTTTATTGCACGTGGCTGTGCGTGAAATGACAGCGGAGTTGAATTTTGGGTTTAGTGGTGCAATTAACCCGCTTGATATTGAAATTTTCTGTCAATGACTTTTTCGATTAATCCAAAAAATAAGAGATTTACGCAATAAAAATAGCATGAAAAAAAGCATGAACACTAGTTATGAGTATAACAATACTTTTTGTGTAATTTAAACATTGTGCCAAACTACTGTAGTGACCTCACTGACACACCCAAATAACGACTGTTGTTGCCAGTTCCTTTATTTATCATTTTTTGTGTATGTTATTACTTAGTTTTTGAACCCCTACTTGAGATTTGCACTGATCCGCAGAATTCTTCATGCACCGTTTGAAAAAAGATTGTGTATTCAGAGGAGCTTTGAAAGTATATCAAATTTGAGGAACAAATGTCAGGTGTATGTAGTACAGTATTGCACTTTAGGAAGGAGACCGGCCGTTCCTGTTGATTTAAAAAATGGTAGCAATATTCTTCATCTTTTACGTGCTTATATTTTCTGGTGTTTGTAGTCAGGGACATTTCAGATGCATGAGATAAAGGCTAGTGCGGTCTAGATAGGAATGTGCTTTATAGTAGTGACAGTCTGTTTTTTATATTTATTTTTATGTAGTTGACTCAGATCTTTGCCTGGAGGCAAGTGTGAGCTCAGTGTCTTGCCCCGGTTGGCTGTCTGTGAGACGTGTGTATTTTTAGTTGGCATGTCCAGTGTATGTTGGCTGCATATAGAGTTTTCAGGCATAATAGAGCCAGATATAATTAAATCACAACATTAATGTGAAAATGCCTGTTTTTGGTATTATTATAATCTCTTTGGCCTTTTGCCAGATTTACGTATAGAAACAGTAAGAGATAGGACAGGATGGACAAGTAGTAGTTCAGGGAAGGCGATATGGAAATGTTGCAAGCTGGACGCAAACATGCAATGCCCACTTGAGCATCATGGCTTAATGTAGTACAACACAGCAACTTTGATTAAATAAATGAGAAATACAGTACCTTAGTTATTAATTGAGCGCAATGCAAATGAAAAGCATCCCTAGTACCATGAGAAATGTGTATTTGTAATTTTGTTTTTTGCTTTTTTATTTTCCTCATCTCTGGCTTGCTGTCAGGGGTTTATCATTGCCTCTCTGTGTAGTGGAGGCAGTAACTGGGATCAGATGAGTTCTCTAAAAACAAGTCAGAAGTTTACAGGAGTGCCAGGATAGCGGCTCATTGAAATTCCACGGGCGTGTGGCGTGTATATATAAATGACTTTCTGTGCTTTCTCAGTCTCTCACCTCTGACTGCAACATTGCCAATTTATGATGAGTTCTCGACTGCAAGTGATCTCTCTCTTTCTCTCTACCTCTCTCGCTCGTTCACATTTTCCCCCTTATACCTCCCTTTATATTACCCAGCCCTGCCCTTCTCTTGCATCTGAATCTGCTCACTCAGGGGGAGTTGTTGGGTTCCAAACAGTTCCCCCATGGCTGTTCTCATCCCTCACTTCTCTTATCCTCCCATCTTGGTGGTAATCTTTCCTGTCTAGCGCTCGTTTAAAGAGAGCCCATTAAATCAAAACTGGTGTTTTGTGGCTTTTAGTCCGTGTCTGTCTTTGAGGCAATCTACATGCTAGTGAACTCCTAGAAGTTGACAAAATCAACTTTTAAAGCAGATATATGCGTTTAAATTGTCTTTCGAGCAAACAAATAATAAATATTGATGATGATTCTTACGCTCACTGGGTATACATACATTTTTTTATTTTTAATATGGCAATGCCTGCCTCCCCAATACACCTATTTCTGACTAGAAATACTGAGTAAGCAAATAATTCATGTAAACTAAAGGCCGTTGAATATTGTCCTGCATTAATCGTCCGGTTTCAGTGAGTAACTGTGGTAGCTCAGGCTTTTGTGCAGGATTTCTATTGTTTATTTAATCGTTCCTTATTGCAAACCACATAATCTGATGATAGATCTGTCAACAGCCCCTGCACTCCTCCACCACTGCCTGACTAGATTAATTTCTTGCTTTAGTGAAAAATGTTGCAGTGCATGTAATTACTGCTTGTGGCATTACATTAATTACAGACACAGACAGGTTTAAATAAAGGTGCTAACATCGTTTAATATGTGTCGATGGAAGTAAAAAATGACGCGATGCTGTCGTAGTTCCTTCGGTTTTCATTGTTAGGGTTAGGGTTCATTCTTTTTTGCGTCAGATGATGAATGTCAAAACAATTCTAAAACCGGGTCATTATAAAGCTTTGTTTAGACCATATTCTTTCATATTCCATTACCATGGGTCTGTTCCCCTGTGTTTACACTAACTATGGTTTGCTTTGTCTGTACGCCCTCTGGAACTGGTCTGGCAGTTTTTTCTAGCCTGTGCCAGACACACTGGGTGGGTACTGAAGCTTCTCTTCACACCTGTGATTTCAGTAAAGCAGTATGTGTGGTATCAACATTTGGCTGAACTGGCCCTGCTGGTACGGATTTGGCATGCCTCGTTGTCTCCGAGCGGGCACAGACGGTCTTCCTGCCACGCGCATAAGCCTCAGGTCACCGCAACTGCATGCTTGCTATCAGTCCAGCTGTGCGCCCCAGCTGTGCACCTGCCCTATGGCTGCTTTTGAAACTCTATCATGGAAAGCTTGCACATGCGAGGACTTCCTCACTATCTCTCTGGCACCTTCATCTCTTCAGTTAGCCAGGGCTTATTATACCATTAAAAGAGCAAGAGGCCAATGAGAGCAAAGAATGACAATGTTAACCTTGTTAAAACATGTGTGTGGATCAACACAAATCCAGCTTTGATCCTGGATCATGTGGTTTTAAAGTTTAGCACTAATGGCTCACATGGCCTGAGCCGCTTTGCCACGACTTCATATTGGCTCAAGAATGTTCTTGTTCCTGTTGTTTGCTGCTGTTGGCTTTGGATTTGCAGTGTTTGCTGTACTGATGATTCACTGGCTCTGTGTAAACACATGCAGATCTACGCGATCATCTACTGCCGGTTATGCTTTATCTGAGCTCAATGTAAGAGAGAGAGAGAGAGAGAGAAGCACCTGTCAAAGCTGTGCTGGTCTGATTGGAGTAAACAGGACATATGGATGAACATGAAGAGGAAGTGTAAGTGTGAATCTGGTGTGACGTTAGTAGCACCATGTTGTTGTCATGAATATGTGTTGAGTTTTTAAGCCCCCTGTGATTCAATTTGTTTGAATTCAGAGAGTAACAAGCATATTTTCGGTGAGTGTGAACAATTCAACTATTCATACATGTGTCATATTTACTTTAAATAAAGCGTTAATAATCCAGATGGTTGGTTTTCTTTAAAAAGTCACGTTCATCTGTTTATTATGGTTGTTAATTATATATCCATAACTTAGTTATTAAACATATTAGAAGGTATGTTGTGCTGTAGACCCACGCTACGTGCATTTCTGCATTGTTGCATGCCGCATAGTACTTACCCGTATTCATAACGCACGTGCCTATTTCAATAAACAAAATATTATTAATTTTAAATTCCAATTATTAATTTTTGTGCGTCATTTATTGTTCGAAAGAAAACCTGCTTCCCATTCATCGCTAACGATGAAAGTGTTAAATTGCCTTCTTTGTTTCTCTGTCATGTTGTCTCTATCTCTGTTGTATTTTTTGGCTTTGTCCGCCTGGTTCTTTGTCTTTCTGAGAATGTCTAATGTTTGTCTGATGCAATTCTGAGAATGTTTGTTTGCATGCCGAGTGAAACGCTGCACCTCCAGTTTGGCTGGCTTCCTGTTTATGAGTGTCGTTAGAACTAATTACCTCTAACCCCAGTAGAAACATTTATGTTGGGTGCGGAGGACACACGCTTTATGAATCTAAAAGACTGTATGCTGCTGTCTTAACCTAAATCCCCCATTATGTGGTTCCACGTAAAGCAGACAGACACAAGTCACTGCTGACTTGCCTTGACTTTAAAAGCTTTGTAGATAAAGATGTAGCAGTCTGTAATATGTATCTCTAACAAGAGTTTTTATTTGTGAATGAGAAGTTATGAGTGCTTTTGACAGTGTGCAAAAACGCAACAATAAACGGCAGGTGTAAACAGATGAAGCTGCTCTTCATAATTTCAAGATTTCAGTGCAAAATGTGATGAATGTGGACCACAGTTTGAAAATAGGCAGCGCTGGAAACGCTTTCTGTGTTTTGAATCACTTTGAGGGATGATGATTTTGTGGAAATTCTGGCGAAGGTTGTAATGAATGTTACTGTAGTGAATGTTTGTAGTGATCCAAATCATCACTTGAACTCAATGAGCATGATTTATCGCACTGACCCAGTTTATTTAAAATGGTTTGGAGCCTCAGTTGATCAATGATGTTGTGCAGCCAGGATTTTGCATCTAAATTTGGCTCACAGAAAGTATGAGGGCAGTGTAGAAAACTTCTTGTTCAAATGCTAATCTGAAGTGCTCTTGGTCCAACGCGAGGCAAGAGGTAATTGAAGTAGTTTTTACACAGTGAAGGCCTGTTCACACCAAGAGCGGCACAACAATATGAATCAACAAACAAAAGTCAACCTACACTGCCATGAAAAAGGTGAGTCATCGCAGTGCAAATGCTAACACTCGCTGTAGGGGTGTTGAGGCATTGTTTATGTCCCCAAACCAAACTCCAACACCCCCTGTTATTGGTTAAAACTGCTTCTATATTTTTAAGCACTACTATTTTGGCAATATACATTTTTAACACCAGTGTTTATTGAGTCAGACTCATTCAAAACCAATAGTTTGTGAGACTTTCTGAGTAATTCCTGAAAAGAATTAGCTCATTATAGTTTCTATTAATCTAACTAAACTAGTTGTGCCCTGTGTTTGTTTCTGAATCGCCAGCGAAGACTTTTATTTCATTCCATTTAATTGCAGTAAACTTATACTTCGGAATAAGAATATATTGAATAATGTAAGAATAAGGTGTCTTGAGAATAAGAAATAAGAATGTGTCTTGCTTGACGCTATACATTGACCTTTGGTTCTGAAGAGCGATGCAGGAAATGCTGGTTCCATGATTGTTTAGTTAACCTGCATGCGTCTGAGAAACTTCTGGTGGGTGTGGAGGATCACTCTTATCTGAGGAAATGCCGGTAGTAGAACTAGACCACTCGCTTCAAGGAATGGTCTCTTATATGGGTGCTGGGATGTGTAGGAATGAAGCTCAGGCATAATGTAACTTTTCTAAATGCACTAGATCTGGTGAAGAAGTGCAGGAGTTTGCATCACAGAAACACGCTGAGCAAAATCTCAGGCTTGAATAGAAAATATGCACATTTGCTGCAGTTGGCCAGTCAAACTGTTCTGCAGGGCCCAAACCTGGAGACAAATGGCTGCTCTGGGTAGCAGACTGTGAAGATGGATGTTTTTTAAGGGTGCTGGAATGTCTCCTGTGAAATCAAGGTTGACCTGAGCTACTCATCTGCTTGGAATGTTCTGCAGGTGGTTTTCCTCACCACTGCTCTGTATTCTCTCTCTCTTTTCCTTTTAGTCTTCCTCTCTATCTGTCTCACTCTCTGAACTCCAGCAGGCAGTGCATCTGTCTGCGGACCACCTGCCGTATGCATTGTCACACCATCTACCGCCCCCCATTCAGGCCTGTTTCTGCAAAGCTGGAGTAGCAGTGCTCAACAATGGGCAAAAATTGGTAACTTCAAAGCCTTCAAAAAGCTTTCTAAAGATACAGAAGCACCATATAAATGAATGAATCATTCAGACATGTTCTGTGAACCAAATCAACTGATC
>JAZGTI010001502.1:274-43800 GCA_036877585.1 Botia kubotai
TTGGTCTTAAGTAATATTCTAATTTTCTGAGATACTGAATTTGGGGTTTTCATTAGTTGTCAGTTATAATCATCAAAATTAAAAGAAATAAACACTTGAAATATATTAGTCTGTATGTAATGAATGTATACATTATACAAGTTTCACTTCTTGAATGGAATTAGTGAAATAAATAAACTTTTTGAAGATATTCTAATTATAAGACCAGCACCTGTATACAGTCATGGACACCCTTGCAATTCTATCAGAAAATGCAACCCTTTTCTCAGAAAGTTGTTGCAGTTGGACATGTTTTGGTACTCGCATGTTTATTTTTTTTTGTTTGCATTGGAACAACACAAAAAAACAGAAAAGGAAAATCTGATACAATTCCACACAGAACCCAAAAAATGCAATGGACAAAATTATTGGCACCCTTAACTTAATATTTGGTAGCACCCCATTTGGAAAAAATAACTGAAATTAATAGCTTCCTGTAACCATGAATGAGTTCTTACACCTCTCTACTATAATTTGAAAGATGAAGATTTAAAGAATGCCTTCTCCCAACTCCTGGTTTGAGATCTCCCCACAGGTGTTGTAAGGGATTTAGATCTGGACTCGTTGCTGGCCATTTCAGAACTCTCCAGCGCTTTGTTTGTAACCATTTCTGAATGCTTTTTGAAGTGTGTTTCGGGTCATTGTCCTGCTGGAAGACCCATGACATCTGACCACTATGTTGCGCCCCAAAATTCTTTGGTATTCATCAGATTTCATGATACTGTTCACACAGTCAAGGCATCCAGTGCCAGAAGCAGCAAAGCAACCCCAAAAACCCCCACCATGTTTGACTGTAGGGACTGTTTTCTAGTCTTAGTCCTTTAACTTATTATTATTATAAAAGTTATTTTAAAAATTAACTTTTATAATTATTAACTTTATAACAAAAGAACACAAAACCAAATAAAAAATAAAAAGCACATGGATCCATCAGAGATCCATCACAGAACCTCAAACTTTAACTCAAACTTCTGTCAATATAGTTTTTACATAATATTTAAGTGACCTCTCTGCTAATTTGCTCTATATGTCTCATCATCCAAGAACACCTGAGACCAACAGACCTGGCTCCATCCCAGCTCTGAATTACTCATGCTCAGTTTTGTGCCACCTAATAATAACCACTGACATAGCATGTGAATGCGACAGAATCTACTATGATCACAAACTGCAACTTTGCTTTCGAAGATCAATAAGGCACTGATCGACCCTACACCTATCTTAGATAAAGGTCCAGAAACTTAAAAATCTCCAGACATCAAAAAAGACCAATGGATGTAGTAGGTACCATTTGACACAGCCACATAATAAGATGGACTCTTATTAATTTTGCTTCTTTTTTAACAGCCTGATTGGACTGCTTTCTGTATAATTTTACAGCTTGAAAGGTTTATTCAAACAGTATTCATCTAACTGGTTTGCAGCAGTGTTTTGCTAATATGGCAGAGGAGAACTGGCCCCCCTGGTTGAACCTGGTTTCTCTCAAGGTTTTACCTGATACTGTTACCTTGGCTTGCTCACTGGGAGACTATTTATATATATATTATATCTTTATTCAATGATCTTTTTATTCATATGTGATTTTAAATAAGAGAATAGTACAGTGTATATACAGAACATATAGTAGAGTATGGGGGTGAGGGATTGGCAGTGATTGAGCGAGCAAGCAGCCCTCATCTGATCAGTCATGGAGCAGGAATCAGCATGTGCCCTAATGAGCTTACTGAAGCAACTTTAGTGTCCTCCAATGTCATGTTGAAATGAAAATTAATAGTTCAATATGGCTTCATGCAAATGTCACGCATCTCCTATAACTCATATCATGTAGTGTGACCAAATGGGTATATTATAACAGATGTAGGTATAGGAGAAAAGCTGCTTTTAGTAATCAAGCTTTTAAAAATTGACATTAAATGGAATTCAAGGACAGATGGAAAAGAAAAGAGAAAAGAAAAAAAACAGAAATATGGAATGAAAATTACTCCATAATGTGCTTTCAGCGTATGAGCTAGTCACCACAGATATTGGGTTTTGAAACAGTACAGCCCCTGTGTCATCTTCAGAGCTTAGACCAGGGTTCCCTTTCAGTCAGTCACATTCGTCGTTACGTCAACAGACTGACGTATGGGGTCTTGCTTGAGAGCCCTATCACCTTGGAGTAGAAAAAAAACACGCCAATGCACATCGGCCTGAGAGGAAAGAGCCAATGAGCATTGGGCAAGAGAGCTGCACGCTGGGTCACGCCTACCCGGAAGTGGGTGTATAAAGCCGGCCGGTGCTCGCTCTCATTCAGATTCTTGCTTCAGAGCCGAGTGTGTGCATCGCATTCGCTCCGCACCTTCATAGCGTTTTTGCCAGCATCTAACCAGCGTTCTGCTGCGTTGGCGGGCGTTTACCAGCGGTTCTGTTCCAGTTTTCGGCAGTTTCCCTGCGTGCTTCCTAAAGAGATCCACGGACGGTGTGCGTCTTTTTAAAGATGTCAGGGGGTATGCGGAGATCCCTCAGGTGGAGCGTGCAGTTGCGGTGCACCTGTGCCCGCAAAATGCTGCCATCTGGCGGGACCGGCCGCGTCTCCTGTATTGAGCCGCTAAGACCACGGCAGCGCTTCCTGCAGGTTCACCAGGCCAAGGCACTTAAGCAGGTCCATGAGGGTAGTTCCGAGCCAGGGTTGATGCTGAAACAGCGCACAGACCGACCTCGCTCTCCGGGCGACAAAGGTCATGGCGCAGGCCCTTGGGCGGACAATGTCCACCTTGGTGGTCCAGGAACCCCACCTATGGCTAAACCTTGCGGGGATGCGGGATACGGACAAGACCCGTTTTCTTGATGCCCCCATCTCCCAAGGTGACAGGCCCTTGAAGAGGATGGCTAAGTGGCCCTGAGTTGTGTCGCCTAGAGAGAAGAGGGACTGCCTTTTTTCAGGAGGTGGTGACTGCACCACTTCTTCCCCCGGTGGAGGGCTGGGGGGAGAATCCGTTGTTTTCTTTTGTTCCGCCGCCAGGCAACCGCCCATTTTCCCCCATTGTCAATAAAAGGGCAGTTTCCTCTCCTTCTGGGGCAAATTGGATGCTGCCCGACAGTGAGAGACATGTTGCTTCCTCACTTCCAGGCTCGTCCTTCGCCAAGACGGGTGTTGGTGCGTTTGCAGGGCACGGTCCCTCCTCATGCACCCCCTGCCTCCCGGTCAGGGCTGGTTGCTCAGCCTCCTCTTCGGCTCGAGCCCGGCCCCGGCACTTCTTCGGGCATGTCTCTCGCCCCTCTGGTACCACTTGCACGGAGTCTGGGGGCCTGGCTAGCGCTTACCAGCCCGTCTCGCTGGTTCCCGAGGACAATCAGACTCGGCTAGGCGATTCAGTTCGCCAGGCACCCCACCAGGTTCAGCGGCATCCAGTCCACCTCTGTGGCGGCCAGAAATGCTGCGGTCCTGCAAGCGGAGATTGCGGTCCTCCTGGTGAAGGACGCAATAGACCCTGTCCCTCCAGCCGAGATGAAGTCGGGCCCAAGAAAGGGGGCTTCATCGTGCCCAAGAAAGGAGGTGGGCTGCGGCCAATCTTGGACCTGCGTGTCTTGGATCGGTCCCTGCACAAGCTACCCTTCAAGATGCTCATGCAGAAGCGCATTCTCTCATGCGTTCGCGCCAACGATTGGTTCGCAGTGATCGACCTGAAGGACGCGTACTTCCACATCTTGATTCTGCCACGATTCTCGTCAGGGGTCGGGCGTACCAGTACAAGGTCCTCCCCTTTGGGCTGTCCCTGTCACCGCGCGTCTTTACCAAAGTCGCGGAGGCCGCCCTTGCCCCATTACGGGAAGTGGGCGTTTGCATCCTCAACTATCTCGACGACTGGCTCATTCTGGCCCACTCGCGAGAGCAGTTGTGCGAACACAGGGACCTGGTGCTCCGGCACCTCAGCCACCTGGGGCTTCAGGTCAACTGGGAAAAGAGCAAGCTCTCCCCAACACAGAGCATCTCTTTTCTTCGTGGCGCACAACTCCAACGAGTGTGCGCAGTCACTGCTGCATTGCCTGAACAAGTTCAGCATCATGACGGTGGTACCACTGAAACTCTTTCAGAGGCTCCTGGGGCATATGGCATATGAGACCACTGCAGCACCGGGTGACTATCACACCGTTGGGCCGCCAAACCTTCAGCCCTTGGTCGGATCTTGCCTTTCTACGGGCCGGGTACCCTTAGAACAAGTGTCCAGGCATGTTGTTGTGACAACGGATGCCTCCAAGACGGGCTGGGGTGCCGTATGCCACGGGCAGGCAGCTTTGGGCTCCTGGACAGGATCTCGGCCCCTGTGGCACATCAATTGCCTCGAGTTGATGGCAGTGCTATTGGCTCTGTGCCGGTTTCTTCCGTTGCTGCAGGGCAGGCACGTGTTAGTTCGTACGGACAACACATCGACTGTGGCGTATATCAACTGCCAAGATGGGGTATGCTCACGTTGCATGTCTCAACTTGCCCGCTGCCTCCTCCTCTGGAGTCAGCAGCGATTCAGGTCGCTTCGCGCCACCTACTTTCCGGGTGAGCTCAACCGTGCGGCCAATGCGCTCTAACAGCAGCTGTCGAGCCCAGGCGGTCAAGCTGATGTGGAGTCGATTCGGGGAGGCACAGGTAGACCTGTTTGCTTCCCGTGAGTCCTCCCACTGCCCACTGTTTTATTCCCTGTCCAAGTTACCCCTCGGGATGGATGCGTTGGCACACAGCTGGCCCTGGGGCCTACGCAAATACGTGTTTCCCCCAGTGAGCCTTCTTGCACAGACCCTGTTCAAGGTCAGGGAGGCCATGGAGCAGGTCTCGCTGGTTGCGCCATTCTGGCCCACCCGGACCTGGTTCTCGGACCTGGCGCTCCTTGCGACAACCCCTCCCTGGAAGATTACCCTGAGGAAGGACCTTCTTTCTCAGGGACGGGGTACTATCTGGCACCCTCACACCAATCTTTGGAACCTCCATTTGTGATTCGTGGTTGGGACACGGAGACCCTGAGTGACCTGCCCTTGGGTGTGGTGGATACTATCACTCAGGCGAGGGCTCTTTCCACCAGGCGTGCGTATGCCCTGAAGTGGAGCCTCTTCACTGACTGGTGTTCTTCCCATGGAGAAGACCCCTACACTTGCCTGATCGGCTGTGTGCTTTCCTTTCTGCAGGAAGGGTTGGAACGGAGGTTGTCCCCTTCCACCCTGAAGGTGTATGTGGTAGCTATATCGGCCCGTCACCTGGCAGTAGAAGGTAAGTATTTAGGGAAGCACGAGCTGGTCATCAGGTTCCTACGGGGCGCCCGGAGACCGAACCCTCCGAGGCCGCCCCTCTTTGTCCTGGTTACATATGTAACCCCCGTTCCCTGAAGGAGGGAACAGAGACGTTACATCCCCCTGCCGCAAGCCTGATTCACCGCTGATTGACCGGGACACATCTCGGCTCCTCGAGTGCCGGCCGGCTTTATACACCCGCTTCCGGGTAGGCGTGACCCGGCGCGCAGCTCTCTTGCCCAATGCTCTGGCCGACGCCCATTGGTGTGTTTTTTTCTACTCGTAGGTTATAGGGCTCTCAAGAAAGACCCCATACGTCAGTACATTGACATAACGTCTTCGTTCCCTCCTTCAGGGAACGGGGGTTACATATGTAACCAGGACATTGTCCAGTTCTGCTTCTAGAGGGTCACACCATATTTAAAGACCTTAATTAATTATTTCAGGTGTGTTCTATTAGGGTTGGAGCTAATCACAGCAAGTTTCCCTTCAAGAGCATAAAGATTGGACACTTCTGGTCTAAACTAAGGAGTTCTTACGCTTTAGTTTAACTTTACATTAACTTAGTGGAATTCCAAATGTATGTGCGTATATTGCAAATATATATGCATGCAAATACACCAGTACAGTTGTTTATGTGGAGGGGGGAGTTTTCCTACTATATGTATACTAGGAGCTTCGACACAAACCCAATGCGCCGACTAGTGCCAGAACTAATAAACAAGTCAATGCAACCCCTATTGTGTAGTAGACTGCTTCATAGTACACTATATTAATCCTGCATGATATATACTAATCATGATATATCAAATGGAACACCATCCTTCGTGGTTTTCATTTACGTACAAAATGAGCTATGTGGGACAGGATCAAAATTTATCATGTATCTTGTAATTACCTAATTATGCCAATGAAATCAAAGTGTAAAATTTACACCACATCAAATCATTTCCACATACCTCCCATCCATCTTTATCTGCGACACTCTGCAGCCCATTGTATGGTCCAAAGCATTCTCCCATTCGAATTTCAACTTTTGCCCAGATTCCAAGGCCAGCCCCTGGAATAGATGACTCTCTAAGTTCCAGGTCAGAAGGGATAGGAATATCATCAGGAATGTAGACAGGCACCTCGTAGGGTGACCCCTCTTTAGAAGTGACATCCTCATTGCAGGGCTGAGGGGATGTGGGCCCCACTGCAATAGGGGACATGATGCTGTCTTCTGTTTCCTCCTCCGCACTTTCGCTGGTCATAAGATCAGGTTCTGTGTTGTACATGCTGTCTACTGCCTCACTGTCATCTGAAAGACAATGCAAAGACAGGTATTGGCAATACATTAACAGCTTAAAAAACGAAAAGCATTTCAGATGCTTTCCAGCCACATTTCTCTGTACAGTAAAAATAAAAAAATAATTCCCATTGCATATCACAGTTGACCTCACACATCATTTGTTCCCCATTTTACTTCTGTAATTTCCTTCATTTCCTGAGCTGCCTCAATAGCACAGCGGATACGCTTTTGCGACAGGTGACACTCTGCAAAGAGTGGTGACTCCACTCTCAAGTGGTCCAGCTTATTTGGGACTGGTTCAGAGTGGCACAGGTGGATCTCTTCACACCTCAGGAATTGAAACATTGCCTGCTTTGGTATGCTCTGACCGATGCTCCCCTCATCTTAGCACACAGTTGGCCCCGGGATCTGTGCTAGTACACTTTTCCCCCAGTGATCCTGATTGCAAAGTTTTTGAGCAAAGTCATGGAGGAGGAGGAGCAAGTCTTGATGGTGACCCCTTTTGGCCCAATCAAACTTGGTTCTCAGAACTGATGCTACTTTCAACAGCTTCTCTCTGGCGCATTCCCCTGAGGAAGAACCTTGTTTTGCAGGACATGCCCAATTGCATCCGTGCTTACCTTCCTACAGGACAGGTTGGAGAGACCATTTTCTCCCTCCGCCCTAAAGGTAAACATGGCTGCTATTACAGCACATCTAGTTACACTGGATGGGAAATCCTTGAGAAGGCAGGATTTTATAATCAGATTTTTCAGAGGTTCTAGGAGGTTGAACCCTCTAAGGATGTGCCTAATACCCTCTTGGGATCTCTCCTTGGTCCCTACGGCCATTAGGAGTTCTCCCTTTGAGCTTGTAAAGTCAATTTGTCTGGTCCTCCGACAGCTGGAGGAGTACCTATCCCTATCCCTACTGTGTCCCGTATGCACCTAGCATATTTACCTAGGCCGCACGGGGGGGGTTCCGAGGATCTGAGCAGCCCTTTGTCTGTTTTGGAGGCCAGCAGAAAGAGAAGGCTGTGTCTGAACAACTCAGGATTGTTACGGTTTCTTTTACCCAGCAGGGTGTCAAGATCTTTTGATAACGAGTGCTCTTTTAATCATGTGAGTTCCACTCTGGTGAACCCTGAAGATTAGCACATTTCATCTGCCTGGAGCCTGGTGAAGGGGCTTAGCAATCGGATCTGCCATTTGTAGTTACTCAGTTGGTTAGCTCACTGACAGATCGTCAGCCCCATATGAGTAATTTCCACAGTGCGGTTTCCCTATCGGTAAACCTATGTCTTCCACTAAACGGTCATACCCGTCATGGCCTGTAATCTGGGTGGTTCTCTCTACGGTAGTCCCCATTTGTAGGTGTAATTTGATGTGGTTCTTCCCTGAAGTTCCTCTATTTCCACATATAACCTCCCTTTAAGTAGGTTGTGGTTGAGCAGATACTCTGCTATGACCTTGTAGAAAATTTATAATTCCATCCCTTCGGTACAACTAGCTTCCCATTTTTAGTGCATTATGGATTCCGTGACAACTTGCTCAGGCATGCTATGCTTGTCGGCAGCTGCACCACATGAGTCCATAGCGTGGTTCAGCCATTGTGGCATGTAGTATAGGAACCCCTAGTGTGACTACATCGACACAAGGTTAGGTGAGTGACAGAAAGAAAACATCTCAGTTAGGTATGCAACCCCCCTTGGTGGTGTACGCCATCTCTCTTTTATACCTGGATATCTGGGGTGAAGATTGGCATGCAAATCCCACTCATAGACAAAACATCTTGTTCCCTCCATCAGGGAAGGTTACAGAGGTTACATCCGAGACGTTTTTTTAAACCCACTCTGTTTAAACTCAGAAATCCTGTAGGTTGTTATAACGGTTTCATTAGTTTCATAGTCACTGCCATTTACTGTCTGATCATTTTACAGATAATAACAGCAAATGACCTGCAGCCTGACACCACAGCCAGCCATCTGTTTTAATGTCACTCTCTGTCTGACAGCATAATTATGGTATTTATTCTAGCAAGAGATACATCTCTGATTTATAAAAATTGTGCCTGCTTCTCCCAAGTCTTCTAAAATGCTCCTAGTGTCAGAGCTGGATTTGTCACCACTATGAACTCCCGTGTCAAAAATGTTACCCAAACCAGCATCACTGATTCAAACATAATATAACTAGATTGTTTTATTTTCTAAAGAAAATGCTTTGCAAAACTCGATACCACAATGATAGGGTGTTTTGCTATGCAGTTGCTATGGTGCTCTGAGTGGTTGTTAGTACATTGCTATGTCATTGCTGGGGCATTGCTAGGTTGTTACTGACTGCATAGACCAACCTTCAGTCTTTATGATATTCTACACCCTACATTTGGTTCAGGTCCCTCCTTTATGTCTACAGGATTGTTTTGTACAATGTGCTTTTAATAAAGTTTCATTCATGACCATGGCACAATCTACCAATATATAATACTTTAATGGTCTGAATACTTAAACAGTGATGCTTGCCTAAGCAGTCACCAATATCACTTATATATTTCATTTAGCATAATACAGGCCTTTTCCAAGACACAAGCCGTCACTTTTCACCTGCCTACTAAATTTTGATACATTACAGGGGTAAGACACATTACCCTGTTTCCATAACAACAACAATTCAAGTAATTTTTAGCGGCACTACTGTAGTTTGCTATCCAAACACAGGACAAGCAATCAGGACTAACTATACTACAATTACGCCAGGAGTGCTTCCAATCAGCTAGACTCAGCCCCCTGCCAAGAGCATAAGTTTATGACTCCAACCTCTCACATTCAAACACTGTTAACTCATGAGTAGCTGAAAAGCTATGAACAATTATAATTGTAATTACTCATAAACAGGCTTTAAGTCAAACGACAGAGAAAACATTTCACAGAGCCTACTTGTCAAAATCAATGTTATCAAATTCTAGAGGTAAAAGTAGGACTGATAGCAGTATTGAGTGGAGTAAAATGTTTCTATACAAAAATCTTGTGTTTAGTGACCTTCAACACAAAGTGAATAAAATCCACTATAATTTTCATGATTTGTGATATTATGTAGTCAAATGTGTATGTTCTATATGTATATCCCAGCACCATGTTAGGTTCATGTCAATCATATCATTTCACACTGTCTTCTTACACAATGAGATAATTTAATTAAATTCCATGGTCATTTAGCTATACAAGGGTCCTTCATGTAAGCATCTTGAACAACTGACTGTACATGACACGCTGACAGTACAATTATTCTATACTGTATATTTCTAAAATATTGTTTTAGACAAAGTCATTTTAGATGAAAATTGTGAGAAAAAAAATCTGAAATAAAATGATAAATAAAATAATATGTGTCACTTAAAATGCACATAAAAAAGGTTACTTAACTTAACTTTTAAAACGAATCCTGTGTCATCTTGTAATTTTGCAGGGAAAGTTAAAATTTTTCCAATGTGTTATTTTTCCGGCATTTTTCCCTCGATATTTTAATAATCAGACAGATAGGAGTCTCAAAATAGCCAGGCAATTAACTTTAAAGAGTTTGTGGCCCAGCAGTAGCTTCCCTTTTCACAGATCAGTTAAAGTTTTATGACCACTGCATATCTGGTGTAGTTTGCAAGAAACAAAAGTGTTTTAAAACATTAAAACTTTTTCTTTCCATTTTGGCATATGACTTTTAACAACCAGAGTTGGAAAATCTATTAAATACTTAAGTTAAAGAGGTTCTTATTATAAGTACAGGTCATTACACTGAAAAGTGTAATCTGAACAACATTTATGAGATCCAATTTTGACGAGCAAAACAGAAACACAATGCAATTTAATTTTTATTGACAAAAAGTACAAAACTGATTCTAAGTCCATATGATAATAGCCAAGAATGGCCAGGTTATAAAATTATGCTGCATCATCCCTAATTGAGCACAACAGTATGGTGTTGTTTAGGACACCAGAAGGGGGATCTCAGCCCCCAATGGCACATCTAGGTACCCACATTTTGCACACAAAAGACTGGCAAAAAACAGTTACTGTATCATTAGCTGGCTTTACGCAACTTTTAGAAGTAATAACTCTACAGTTCACTTTGTTTTGAGTTACATAATAACCAGTGCTTTTTTAAATAATTAAAAACGTCTTTTGTAATTAATTAAATTATTTTGAAATGACAACGTCTAATCATAGAACTTCTAATCAACATCAGTACTTAGTGTCCTCTACTTCCACATCTGCCAATTAATATGATATAGCCAATATCAGATAAACTCAACCCTTAAAACAACATATAAAGAAAAAAATATTTGGTTACCTTACTTTTTATTATAAGGTGAAGGTTTGAACTTTGTTGGAAAGGTTTGCTTTTGGTTAGTAATGTTAAAAGTGAAGGAGGTACTGAGAAACAGATACAGCAGTTCTTTCCCTTTGTAGCTCTCCATGTTTGCTTTTGCTCTCATACGGAACTGTTTATCCTCATTACATTAGGCCATCATCATTAATTCTCACCTCGAGGGTCCTTTTTTCCTCTGGGCTGCAGCCACAATAAAAAGCTTTTTCAATTACTGCCTGTGCAATTGTTATTCCATAGGGAACTACTGTACAGCCAGACATAAAGGCATCGACATAAAGGCATCAGATTTATTTGATAAATTGTTAAAATATCACGTAAGCAGTAGAAACAGAGACCTTTATTATTGTGAGCTGCACTGGAGAAGGCAGAAATTGTTACTTTCTCTGTTTCTCTTCTTAAAAAGCAGGTCTGTAACACCAATGATCTCAAGGCTTTGACCTACATACATTTTACTGAACATGATTTGTGCCGGTCTCATTATGACATCTTTTAACAATAAACTACAAAATATTGTTTCTGTCTTTAGTTCAGATTCCAAACACACATTTGAGGTTCATTCACGGGACCTGCACCAGAGAACATGTTAGTTCTCAAAACTGGTGTTACTGTGTGCATACAATTACTAAAAAAGACAGAAATTAATGGACAATTACAGTATATAATATGTGGTAAATGTACAGTGGCCCCTAAAAGTGACCAGGCACTCAAAACCACACTTTAAAATGCATGAATATTACTGTGTTAAATAAGTACTGATAGAAATGTATATCTTGAATACACTGTAAGTCACTTTAAATAAAAGTGCCTGCCAAATGAATAAATGTCATGTAACAAAATGTGAAACCAGTGACATTTTTAAAGATGACATAAGCATACTATTCATGCAAAAGCATTTCACAAAATAAAGTTTGTTAGATAAATAAATGTACTATTCATATTAAAGACAAAAAAACTGAATTACAGCTTCACTACTTCAATGAATAAAACATAAAGTCCTATTTTAAAAGGTTGTATTTAGACCACAAAGGTACCACTTGCTCCACTGTAATTCTGATAATAATATCACCGTAACAGGTGTAAAAACTGAAAAGATGTATAAATATGCTTTGATATGAGCACAGATTTCTCACTGATGCATGAACAAGCTGAATCACAAAAGGTTTTAATAAATTTTAATCTCCAGAAACATGTTCTGTTTCTCTTTGTAAAAGCAGCCAAGGGCAATTCCAATAACATTTAAACAAACACGATTGCCTATGTAGAGAGGTGAGTGCCATGGGGAAGAGAATTTCAGTACAAGGGGAAATCCATGTTTGTTTAACATGTTTAACACTTCTGCACTGGAACAATAAACAACACAATCATATGGCAATTCATAACTATTTTACATTTCAGCTGATTTGTATGCATTTGTATGATCTTCTTTAACCCCAATAATAGTGGGGTTAGGGGTGGACCTTCACTCTTGGCTTTTTTCCTAAAAAAATGTTTGTCATAAACGAATCACATCGTACAAATTGTGATATCAGGTTGTAATATAATATGAGCCACCCATTTTAATTAAAAAAATGTAACCGTGTAGACAGCTGCATTGATCATAATGGGAGTTTTCTACATTTGTTGCATCTCTAGCAGTGTTTCTTCATGTGGCATTCACACATATATATACACATACAGAGCTGAACAAGCACAGGAAAGTGTTTGCAGGTATGCTGTACACACTATGTGGCCATTTTAGACCTAATATGTGTGTGCAGTCTGTCTGGCAGCTGAAAATAGTCCTAAAGTAAGTGACCTTGACCACCTCAATTATTTGAATAGTTAATACATGGAAATCTGTACCGAGCTGCCGGGCATGCTGCCACACTTCACCAGCTTCATCTCATTGAAAGTGAAAATGTGAGCCCTTAGCTCAACGAATCACTAATTTTCTGCAGCTTACTGTTTATATCAGCAGCCCTGCAACCTGAATTGAATTCATTTCATAGTAATGTAGGAGAGCAGCAGTATATATTCATTTTTAACTATAGTCAATTATTATTGTTATTATTATTGTTCATAGTATTATTATTATTACTAATAGTAGTAATAATAATAATACTATGAACAATAATAATAACAATAATAATAGTAGTGGTAGTAGTAGTTGTAGTAGTAGTATTGTGTTATGGCTGATAAACAATAGGTTGGCTGAAATTACAACGTTTTTAAAGATTAAAAAATATATATAAAAGAGCATGCATAGTACATATAAAATTTAGCATTAAGCAATATCTATGTATGTAAAAGTATGAAGGCTTATTGCAATAATAGATAATACACCTTTAGTTATTAAACCAAATAATATAGCAATATTAAATGTGTATAAAGTGTCATCCTTTTATAGAATGGATATAGACCTGGGCAAGTAAACTATGGTTAATGTTACCAAAGTAAACTAATATTTTTCATCATAGCTGTACACAATGTAATGTGGCATACTCTAATGTGTCTTTTAGCATGATTGGATGGATCAGAATCTGGAAATATATGTTTTAAAATTTGTTATGAAACATACATGCTTCCAGTTTTACCATAATCAGACAGATGCAGATAATTAGGCACTCATATTAACTATAACAAATACTGTCAATATTTTATGAATCTCTACAATGACAATAAGATAATACTTAACAGTGTAACAATCACCAGCTAAAGTGCCCCTGAAATCCACTAGAGGGCACTCTCCAAACCATTGTCATTCTATCAAGAACTACATTTCCTATAAATCTGTGCATGGAATGATTAGTGCCACACCTGATCCATATTACCAGCTGTGTTTAAGGACTATGCTTCCATTATGAAGTTTTATTTTCCTTTAGAGGGAACTCAATGCTGCATTTTCCAGTTTAGGAAGTGTGTGCCTCCTTGCCCTTGCTTCATCATGAGTAGGAATACACATGACCCATGTGTTATTTATTTGGTGAGCAGAGTTTATATTGTGAACAGCTTCAATGGAGGACTCTTTGCTTCCACTTAGCCGTGTCTGAGGACAATGGACATGCTGAAGCTCCTTGCAGTGGGGACCTATGGTTGCAGTATTTTAAGGATGGGAGTCTACGTTCTATAGATCTGTGACACATGAACTGGTCTCTGAGGAGATTTAAAATTCAAGGCTTAATGCCAATAAGAATGTGCTTACTCCAGTTAAGAGTTTTGTTGGATTTGGTGACAATACAGGCATATATGTCTCCTGCTTGCATCAAGTGAATTCTGGCACTGGCCTAGCTTGATTCTGGTTACCAGAATCTGGTTACCAGAATCAAGCTAGGTCTGTGCACCACTGTTAAACAGTTCCAAATGCTGGTGAGGCTCATGGCAGTGTTATTCCTTGTGGCCTGCTACACACTGAAACCCCTACAGTAGCGCCTAAGGACCAAGGGGTTGTCCTCAAGGGGAAATCCACTCCACGACTGGTTCCTGGCCCAGGTCCTGTGTTAGGGGCATCCTGTCTCTGCAGGACTGTATTGATAGATGCTTGCTGCACAGGCTGGAGTGTGGTCAAAGAAGTTTGCTCAGTTTATAGTCTGTGAAATAAGCACCATCTGTCTTGGCATGTAAATTGCCTGGAGATGTTAGGGGTATTGCTACCCTAAGGCATTTTGTCCCAGACCGCAGAGGCCACCATGTTCTAGTTCGAACAGACATCAGTGGTCTCATTCTACTGAGGTCCCAGGACAATTTGCTCTCCCTGAGATCATTCTTTACAGCATACACTGAAATGTGGAAGCAGACATCCTGTCGAGGCAGGGGCTGAGGTCCAGGGAGTGAAGAATACACAGACCTCGACTGGGTCTTAGAGACCATCCTTAACTCTAGAGCTCTCTCCACTAGTAAATTATATTCTTTAAAATGGAGTCTTCACCTTCACCAGGTGGACCCAGTTTACTGCCTAGTTGCTTCAGTGCTGAAGACACCTGCCTGGCCTGCTCTGCCCTGGCTACCTGCTCAGCTTCCTCCGCCCTGGCCCAGCCTGCACCTCAGTCTCCATTCTTGGACCTAAACCTCAGTCCAGCCCCTTCTCCAACTCCCTCCTGGATGTTTGTGAATTTATGAGTAACATCTGGAATACACTCCCTAAGGATGGGTTATGTCAGGGTCACAATCGTGATGTCAAAGCTGAAATGACTTTGACATCAACCAGTGGGCACTTTCCAAATCATTGTCATTCTATCAAGAACTACATTCCCAAAATTCTGTGCATTGACTGAATAACTGCCACACCTGATTCTTATTACCAGTTTACCAAGTCCTGTTTTGCCATGGTGGACATTCTCTTTTTTGTTTACTGAGTTTTTTTATGTTTGAACTTTGGATTGTTACCTCTTTGTGATTGTTTGTTGCCTGCCCTGATCTCTTGCCTGTTTAATCATTTTTTGAATGTTTGCTGTCTGCCCTAACCCCTGGTCTGTCTTTATTACTATTTCTATTTAACCTTAATGTTTACAATAAAGCTGCACATGGATCTTCATCCTCTTTGTATTAGAGCAGTTTGTATCAAATAGTAAGTATTAATCAATAAATGAGAAACATTTTATGTTCTATGTTTATGTGAATGGATATGAATGGATTTTAATCATAACTGTAGTCAACTGTGAATCAGAGAAATAATCTAAAAAAACATCTGGACAGACCAATGTGGTCAAAATGTAGATGCACCAAAAGCACAAGGTGGTACAAAAATATTATCCATGCTACAATATGCACAAATATGTCTTTAGCATTTAATTGATGCACATAATTAGGGCTTAAATTCCCATACCTAGTTTTACAAAGCCTAATTAGTTACCAAAATCATATTATGGCCTGTGGCTTTGTTTGTGTGTGTGTGGTTGTGTGAGCATTTTGTTGTTCCTGTCAGTATACTGATTGCTATTCTAGTCTACCTCCCTCCCCAAGGAGCAGTCCAAGGCCTTCAGCAGACATTTATTAACATGTCAGATTAATAGCACCAGAGAAAAGACAATTTCACAAACATGATAAATATTAATAATAATCAATACTGACTAACATTTGCCTAATGCAAACATCACCCATGGGTTGGGGGGTAAGAGGTAAGAGGGAGAACTGAATTTTAAAATGCATTGTATTACAATAATTAACAATTTATCTATACATTTTCCCCAAAATTACCTTATATTACATAAGAAAAAACTATAAGAACAAAAGAACAAAAATAATAAACAAAACAAATAAATTACAGCAAATGTTTAAAGAATAAATCCCCTATAACAATGGAGCACAATGCCAAGGAAAGAGGTTGCCACATGGTCCATGTTGAAGTGCAATCTCTGTAGGCATAACATAATAACAATACTCACGCACTCACTTGTATCTGGTCACTGCCCAGATACAAGGCCCTGTAAAAGTTTACACTAGACACACAGGTATGTAGGTGTTCAGTGCAGACCCACCAAAGACATGCACCACTAAACCAGCTGCATAAGGGCTTGGCAATGTAAGACAGACATAAGACAGACACTGCCTTTGAGGAAGTTGGCTTAATGCAAGCAACAGCCTTGCCAGTCTGTCACTAAGAGAGCAGGGGACCCTCTGTAGTAAGGATGCCAGACACACTCAACCCTGAGGACAGACGTTCTAGGGGAGCTAGTGTAGAGATGGCTGCAGCCACATGAGCATCATCATTTTACTGAGCTCTATGGACAGACGGGGCCTTTTGTATTGAAGGTGCTACTTAGCACAGACCACCACATTGCCTAAACACTTTATGCCTGCTAAAAAGTATAACACACTAGGAAGCCTTCAATGTAGGTTCGAGGGGAGCAGAGGACCCCCAATAGAGAGAGTGCTACTCAGCTCAAAACCCAGAGGACCAGCAATCTCATAGGGTTTTGGGAAACTTAAACAATAAAACAAGAATGTTTGTAAATAGACACCAAACCAATCTTTAAGGAGAACTTGAACAAAAAACGTGGTCTTTCGTGGTATACATGGACCTGTATTAAAAGTGTCACAAGACTGGAAGACCAGGTTTGAGCACCACCTCGGACAGTGTATAACTGGCTCACACCCAGTGATAACCCATCAGCACAGCTATTCTCTACAGAGCTTATATGGTGGCTGGCTACCGGCTGACGCCTCATACCTAGGGGCAGCCCAACAACCATTGCCCAAGCGATTGTAACAATGAGCTAATAAGCCCCTTGCAGGACAGGAAAATAGGGAAGAAAGGACACAGGGCTACTTCTTCTACATCCTGCCTCCTCTGCGTAGCACTGCCTTACTTCTGTGTTTTGCTCTCCAAAGAAGGGGGAGCATGTTTAGCGATTCTCTGCTTCTGGCCTTGCCTACAGTCTTCAACTTTAGATGGGCATTAGATGAGGACCTAGACCTATGCAGGATGTATTTCTGAAAGGCTCAAGACTGTGCCCTCCCCACTCTAAACCTCTTGACCACCATTTGTACAGATGTGCCGAAAAGCTCAGAGGGCTTCCTTCCCCCTGATATTGGTCAGACTCATCCAAAGACGCCTCTCTGTGACCACCATTGCCACCCTAGAATGACCTATGGCAGCAGCTGTTTGCTTGGTGGTCCTTAGAGATAAATCTGTGGAATGGCACAACTCAGGGAACCCAATCCACTTACATTTAAATAAAAAAATCTATAAAAAATATGTTTATCCAACCCCAGTTCTTCAGTTCTGTGTAAAATGGAGCATGTAATAGCCCACCATACATTAACAGGTGATCCATACAAAAATCTTTGTAGAAATTGCAAACAAAAGCTGCTATTCCACTTTTCAAATGTATCAAATCATGTCCACCCTCCCCTTTAGGTGGATAGAACACACTTTGTGGCTCC
The DNA here is from genome assembly GCA_036877585.1 of Botia kubotai. Lineage (NCBI taxonomy): Eukaryota > Metazoa > Chordata > Actinopteri > Cypriniformes > Botiidae > Botia > Botia kubotai. The sequence continues at coordinate 18,077 of JAZGTI010001502.1, forward strand.
CAGTGCAAGTTATCCCAATAACTTGTCAGTTTACAGTCAGAACAGAGGAGCAAGACAGGACGCCAATTCTTAATTTCCATAAGATCTTCTTTAGAAGGGAGGAGAGTAATGACCGCTCTATGGCTTCACATTGGCAGCCTGCCTGAGCCTAAACTATCAATAAACACTTGCAAAAGGTCCTCCATCCATCTGTCCAAAAATCCTATAAAATTAAAGAGGCCATCAATTCCTGGTGCTTTTCCATATTCCTTGCCCTGAAGAGCCTTATGCAGCTCCCCTTACCTTAATGCACACGAGAGCTTCACATTTGCCTTTAACACTTAGAAAAAGTCCATTGGAAAAGAGTTATCAGAAGCCCATACTGCTCCCAATTTACACTTTAATGACTAGATAAAATCACTCCTGTCTCAGAGGGCAAAGATCATGCCTTACAAAGTCAGTTTAAAAGTTACCTTTTAAACTGGAACTGTAAATTAGCGGATTTGCTCTGTCGGACTCTCCGTCCTTTTAAGGCTCTGGCAAAAGGTATCTCCTTGCAGTCGGTGTGTGATGCAGTAGGCTGGTCTTTGTCGCACATATTTTGAGGTTTTAGGGTTTGGATGTCCTTGAGTAAACATCTCAAGGCTATAAATGTGACTTGAGGGCCAAGACACTTCCAGTGTGGCAGTGTTGGTATTCCCATTCCCATTAGTGTTATAAAACACAGCATTCAGTGTAGTTTTTGATAGGGAATGTCTAGGTTACTTTATTTGACCACCATTTGTACAGATGTGCCAATACTTTTAGAAGGGCTATCCCTGGAGTCCTTCAAACCCAAGTGTCAGAAAAGTTTTTATCCCTTAATATGGCCTTTTTGCTGGCTATTATATCCTTTAAAATGGTTGGGGACTTCCACAACCTTTTTTGTCTCCCCACTGTCTGTAGTGTGTTCCAGAGAGGGTCAAGTCTATTCTCCATCCTAGACCAGGTTATGTGTCCGAAGTGCAGACTAATGTGGCATGCTCTGTGGTGCTTTAGGCCTTCCATTCTCCACCTTCAGACTTTGAAGACTATGTGTGGAGGACCTCTTAGTAAAGAAAGTCTGATCAGCTGTTGGTATGTATCAGGTTTCCTACAAAGGGTTTGTCTGCTTCTAAACAAACCATTAGCAATTGGGTTGTTGAGGGAATCTCTGTAGTCTATGAGGCACACAATCTTCCACACCAGGTTCTTGTGTCCTGTCATTCTGAGTTGTGCACAGTCAGACTTCACACCAGCATAAGCTGTAGGCTGTGTGGCGCAGTGGGTATTATTTTCTTCAAAGTGTTGTTTCACAATGTAGCATGAGTTCCCTCTAAAGGGAATGCATCAGTAATCCTTGTTCCCTGAGAAGGAAACAAGACACTGCCTTCCTTTACCACACATTCTGAACACCTGAGAACCTAAGAATCTTTCCTTAACCAATCAAAAGCTAACTTCTGTATGTTCTGATGTCCTTTTGTAGCTTCCATAGTCCGTCGCCACATCACTACGCAGCACCAATCAAGATTGGACTAGTTTCACATGTGCTTCAGACACTGTTACCCTGAGGGTGTTCACAATCAAAAAGTGTCTCGCAGTGTCTCGTTCCCTTCTTAGGGAAAAAGGGTTACAGTCACAACCCGAGACATTTTTACCATTACTTTAAAATGTTTACTTTTAAGTTTAGACATAGACTGACTAAATCACCCAGGACAGTAATTTGTACAGTTCAATTTATTTACAGTAAAACACCGACCCACTATTTGGGGCAGTGAACAGTTTTGCCTATTCTATACAGTATAATGGGGGTAAATGTTATTTTCTAGCTGTATATGGACAATTTCCCTCTCCTATTCAGAATTAGAATCAGAATTAGCTTTATTCACCAGGTGTGTGCAAACACACAATGAATTTGTTGTGTTTTTACATGCTCCTGGTACATACATGCATACATACATATCTGAAATGAGAACAGAAAATTTCAGAAAACAGAAGATTTGAATAAAAACTTAAAACAAATAATAATGTGTATGTATCTGGAACAGAAGATTTTTGTACAGAGTTGTGCATTATTTACTCTATATACAGCTGTATAAATAAAGAGATGTGCGTATGTAGGAGAAGTGCAAACAGGTTGTGCCCGGGGTGAGAGGGGTCTTTGATGATGTTTCCTGCCCGTTTCTTCACTCTGGAGTTGTACAAGTCCTGAAGGTTGGGCAGGTGCACACCAATGATCCTTTCTGCTGTCCTAACAGTTCATTGCAGTCTTCTTATATCTGAAGTACAACCCCTGCTGGGCTTGTGAATGTCATTGTGAATTGTGAGTCAATGTGAATGTCCCACTTTAGGTGAGAGATGTTAGTTCCTAGAAACTTGAATAAATCCACTGCGGCCACAGTGCTGTTCAAGATGGTGGGAGGGGTGAGTGCAGGGGGGTTTCTCCTGAAGTCCACTGTCATCTCCAGTTTTGAACATGTTGAGCTCCAGGTTGTTGTGACTGCACCAGACAGACAGCTGCTCAACCTCCTGTCTGTAAGCAGATTTGTCGCCGTCCTGAATGAGGCCGATGACTGTAGTGTCATCTGCAAACTTCAGAAGTTTGACAGAGGGATCTTTAGAAGTGCAGTCATTTGTGTAGAGGGAGAAGAGCAGTGGGGAGAGAACGCAGCCCTGGTTAGCTCCAGTGCTGATGGTGCGGTAATTGTATTAAGGTAATTGTAACTATAGTTATGTTATGGAAGCCCCACCCTTAAACCCAAGACCCTAGGCCGTAGGCAGCCCTATAACCCACAACTCCACCTACACCCAAATAATAGCTTATAACACATGAGTAAGCTCAAATCTCACACACCTATAATCGCTATGTTCCTCACACAACCTCCCCAACCCCAAAAGTGCCTACTCTATAAAAAAATAATACTCCTAAACCACACAAAAAGACAAAAACTAAATAAACTAAAAGCAAAGAAAAATAGTAGGGAACTCTCTAAAAGTATGTCACCACTCATGGTTATCACACTCCAGGGTCGGGGAAAAACACACAATCTGTTTTAACCTAACTCCCACAAAATTAAAAAGCACAAAAACTAGCCACAAAGTGAGGCTAGTCACACTTCGACAGCAGAGCAATTTCTTTAATTAAGCTTCATTTTCATGAACAAAGTAACCTATAGTTATTCACAATGAACAGCCTACAGGTTACAAATCGAAGCTCACATAGTTGTCAGACAGATGTTTAAAACACAACAATTAAAAACACAAATTTCACATGGTTTTTATAACAATGTGGACAGGGACACCTTACTCAGGATTCGAATCCAAGGCAACAACATGCCAGTTGAAAACACTAATGTCTTCCCCACACACTTTCTTGTTTAATCAATGTAGTTTCTAAATGCTTAGAATTTGTCAATGCTTTTGTTAACGTCTGAATCAGCAAAGTTGTTTCAGATTAACAAGACTCAAGATTTAATTTGTCACACACAGTTATATGCAGGATACAACCAGCAGTGAAATGTAAGTGCAAGTGACCACTAGGTGTCACAGTGGAAATGGATGTCAGATTGTTTCAAAGTCTCAAAACAATACGGCACATTTACGTCACCTGTTTTACTTTTCACTAAAGCTTTGGGGTGCTTCTCAATACTGCTCAGTACTGATGCTTCCTCGTTTCCTTGCTCCTCTGTCCTCTAGCCCGTGACCTGGAAACCAATCAAAGTTAGCCATCTTGAAGGACATCCCTTTTTTCTAATGGCACCTTGAGGATGCGAGGAATGATAAGTAAGTGAGCTTTCTGAGAAGCCAACAGTGGTGTATTCTATGTGGAAGTGTTTTTTGTCTCAGTCTACCGTCCTTGCATCCTACCCTCGCACCCTAATGGTGAGGACCTAAAACGCAAGGAAACAAAGTGACGAAAGGAAACGAGGACGCACAAGTAAAAACTAAGACGCACCTTTGCTTTGCCAATCACTACCACTCACTCCCAGCATGTACTCAGAGAAAGAGAGAAGCATACTAGGATGTGGAAAAGTACAGAAAAAAGTCTAAGGTTTGCTAGTAAGTGCCAGAATGTTTGCCTAATGACAGAGTAGCATATGTTGCATATGAAAAACTGCTGCTGTTTCTCTTACATTACACAAAAGCACCATAAGCATTACTTATTAACGTCTCATAGCAATAAATAATAATATCTGTTGTTTTAAACAAAATGATGTATGCAACTTTGCAATCAAAGCAGTTTTATTTCAACTGGGACTGAGAACCCATCTGTAAACAAGCAAAGCAAGATTATTTACACAGAGCTAAGAAAGCAATGCTTACCAAAAAAATCAATAAATTAAAATCACTTGGGTGACTTATCAACAATATATGTTCTATGTAGAACATCAGCCAAAACAGTAGTAAATATTTAACATTGATTTATTTTTAAAACAATTTTATGTCATTCTCTCAGTTGTTAGCACCGATCTCTAAAGGATTTAATATGTTTACAACATCCAACTACCAGAGCATAGAAAAGTCACCTAATTGCAAACTAACCACTTTAATGTGTAAACAAAGTTGCCAGTTTACTGGTTGTGCTGTTTTACGAAAGTGGGCATGGCTACATGTGGGGAACATTAATTATCAGGTAAAGTAAATATTTTAGACGTTGTAAGGTTTTTTTTTAAAATTTTTAAAAAAATTGTATGAACTCTCTCAATTAATGTAAACTATATAATACAAAATGGTGATTTAATTTAATTTAAAAGTCTTGTTTGCCTTGTGCTGCATTTCTGAGCATTTATTCCCATTGTTATTATCGTTATCGTTTTTGTGTATGACCTGGATTGTTTTGGATTACTGATTCATTGCTGCCTGCCCTAGTTTGGATTGTTTATTGATTATTTGGATTGTTTGCTGCCTGCCTCGACCCATTGCCTGTATTACCGTTCATGATTGTTTGCTACCTGCCCCGACCTGTTGCCTGCATTACCGCTTATGATTGTTTGTTGCCCGTCTCGATCCTGTTATTAAAGTTGCTGCAGGTGGATCCGAACCCTTTCTGACTTTTTATTACAATACCATATATCTGTCACATTGCAGTAAATTTGTTTTGTTTAGATTTCATGTAAACTACCCACATACCAGCATTTGTCACAAACAAATCTTAGTGGCCAAACATCTTAGAAAAGAATTAATAAAAGCTAGAAATGTGTTTTTATAATTTTTCAGACAATGATTTTTGTGTTTTCTCCTAAATTCTAAACTGCTTTTAGCAGATGACTGTTTCTGTCAATGAGCATACACAGCAGCATGTAATAATTGCTGTTTTTGGCATATTATACAGCTTCATTTACTGACCAAGTGGGAATTACAGAGAAGGGAGAAATGCATTAATATTTATTAACAGGAAAAGCCTTTGCTTCAGCTTCCAATGATATCTGAGTTGAGGGAAATGGTTTTCACCTCTGGCACAGAGAGCACTACCCACCTATACATCACCCGATTACTTCTGGACTGGCCCCGGTCTTAGTCATTAGCCAGTAAATTAACGACAATCCAGCATGCTATTAATCACACTGACAAAAGTGTTAGCATGCCACTGAACTGCTGCTGCATGGGGACATAAGCAAAGGTTTGGGATTTTAGAGAGAGCAAAAGAAAACGCGAAGTGGGCTGGTGGTTGAGTGGGCTGTTACTTACAAAAATCAGTAGAAGAAATAGAGAATGGGCTAAAGCATTTAAAGGCCAAGCTATGAGCATACATCATTTAAAATTGCTACATGGCTAATTTTACTTAATTTATTTCAGCAATTAAAAAAAATGATTTAAAAAAATTATGTTGATACCCTTATGTAAACACCCTTAATTTGCTACTTTGCAATGATTAATTTTAGCTCTTTCTGTCAATTTTCTTACTATTGCCCAAATAAGTTATAATTATAAGTTTAAGTGCCTAAGCTTGAACAGAGCATTTCTTTTATAGAAACATATTCTGAAGAAAGTGAAAGTAACATTTTCCTGTTTATTTAAACTTGTCATTTTCAGAATTGAAAACAAAAAAAAAACAAAAACTCATCTTACAATGGAAATCAATAAATGATTTCTTTACTTCTCTTAAAAACTTTTGTTCATTTCCATGGCCAAACTCAATGAAGTACCAAACTAGTTTAGACCATATTCTCACTTAGTATTATAAAATGCTTCTTCATGGATCTTTTCATGTGTGTTGTCTTGGGTGACTGGGTAAAGTAAATTAGCCAAGGTCATTTAATAAGTCAGGTGCAGCACTGAGCCGCCTAATCACACAGCTTCGCCTCACTGACCCAGCAGGCAAGAGCTAAAGGAGCCCAGACTGCAGACTCAATACAGAAGCTGGTTATAAGCATGTGGCGTGATGCAATGACAAATCTATAATGCTTTAACGCAATTGCAGTGCAAAATTAAAACTATTTCTAGGAGTGTTTACATTTTGTCTCTCAGTTGAGTCATGAGCCTTGCACTACTTTACAGTATTTTTTTTTGCAGTATGCAGTTTTCTTAATTCAATTTAATTTTATTGATATAGTGCTTCTTACAATGTAACATTGCTTTAAAGCAGCTTTACATATAACACAGAACAAATGTCAGACATGTTAAAGGTATTATTGCAAATAATATGTGTGAGATGTATATGACTAATTAGGCATACTAGGTTTATAGTAGGTTTATGAATAAAGGGTTGACTGAACCGATGAAACCACTAAATCATTAAGCAAATATGCGTTCCAGCTTACACAGAGATGGCATATAAAAGATAACATCTTATGGGACAGGAGTATAAGGGATTTGCACTAGTACCATGAACTACACACAACACGCAAAAGTAAAATATATACAATAAAAAATATCAGAAGTTTACAATTTACAAAATCCTAAGCTAAGTTAGACATTAGCAGTCTCCCTGCAAGCAAGCCAACAGGGCGATGGGCAGGGCGGGCAATGCATAGGATACACAAATAAACAACTTACTACATTTGCCAAAATGTGCAGCACACATTTTTTTAGTATTGTATTCCATAATGCAACTCTCTAAACTAACTGTTTTTTTATTCTGAAATAATAACTTTATTTGCTAACATGATAAATGATGAAACATGATGAAAAACAAGATTTTAATTAATTTAGCAACAATGTAACATTGTAACTACTAATTGAACTGATTTATGATTGCATGTGTTTTACTTACAAGTTTTGAAAACTAGTATTACTAGACTATTGCTGACTGCAAAGTTCACAGTATGCCCCATACTGCACATTTAGCAGTAAACAATACTGTAGTATTTCATTATGATCATAACAGTCTTATATCCTGACATTTATAAATCACTCCCTCTGAGAATTATATTTATTGGAGAAAAAAACACTACATGGAAAGGTGACTATAAGAAATGTCACACTTAAGGGTGATACATCCTTCTATTTTCTTAGATGAAAAATAAGAGATAATATCAGTGTTCTTTAGTATGCTGTTGCAATGGCTAAAAAACATGAATTTGAACAAACCCATAACTAGTATTAAGCATTAAACTTCTACAAACAACTGCCCTAGTGGTTTTTCTGAAAGTGGTTACAGTGAATGGATAGCTGATGTTTTTGGATAGCAAATGTGTTTTACTGTATTATTGTAGTCATTAATTTTTTAAATAGCAATGTAAATGTTTTTTTAAATGCATACTTGGTAAAACTATGACGGTGTTAATAAAGTATTAAGTATTTTTGGTATTTTAATATGATAGAGCTGAGAACCTGGTCATAGTACAATGCTACATTTGTGCCTGACAAACAATGGGCTTAGCTCTAAGAATTTTGGGAAAGGGGGCCTGGCCTGCTTCTCCCATGGGTGGCCATACAAGAGGGACCTGTGCTGTTACCTACGACTGCACAATGCCAATCCTTTTAATATGTTGACTTTTATATAATTCTGAATGACATTTTTGATATTTTGATTGTTTCTGAAATAGTGAATATACATATATACAATTAAAAAGTAAAGCCTATAATTTTAACATCACCAATAATAATAGCAAAAACAAACCATTTTTGTTTTATTTTAGGCCTTCATGTAACATACTGAGATAATACAAAAAAGTCATTTCTAAAAGGAAATTTTACAAAGAACAAAATATGCAAGTCAGACTCAAACCCTTGTTACCTACGAGTGCCACATTTCAGCATATCAAAGTACGTGGATCAGCCACTGGATGGATTTGATTTGTTTTCTTGTTTCAATGTTTTCATTATATTTATGTGTGTGTGTGTATATACAGTGTGGGAAAAATGATTTGATCCCCTGCTGATTTTGTACGTTTGTCCACTGACAAAGAAATGATCAGTCTATAATTTTAATGGTAGGTTTATTTTAACAGAGAGACAGAACGACAAAAAAAATCCAGAAAAGCACTTTTTTAAAAAAAGGTATAAATTGATTTGCATTTTAATGAGTGAAATAAGTATCTGAGCCCTTCGCAAAACATGACTTAAGGGTGTACTCACACTAGGCAGTTTGAACCGTGCCCGAGTGAGTTTGACCACCAAAGCGCGGTTCGTTTGACTAGTGTGAGTGCTCCGAACCGTGCCCGGGCGCGGCTCGTTTAGCCGTCCCTGGCCGACTTGGAAGAGGTGGGCCAGAGCACGGTTTAGTTGGACTCGGGCGCGGTTCGCATGTAGTGTGAGCGCTAACCGTGCTAGAGCACGGAACAGGATGCGTGACGTCACGTTTTTGCGACGCTCCAAAACCAACATAGTTGGACAACGTAGTCCGTAATCAAAGCTGCAAAGTCCTTGCTGCACTTCAGCTGGTACCTTGCAAACCTCCTCATACGAGCAGCACGATTCCGTGAAAATGTTCGTGCCACAAAGGCGATAGATCTGTTTAACAACAGGCTGTGAGAGGGCTGTGGACCACCACGGACCAAACGACTCAAAATTATCCACATAGTAAACAGAGCGATGGACTCCATTGCGTTCAGCGAGAGCGCCGCTCTTCCTGTTTATCCCAAAACCGTCGCATTTGCAGTTCCTCTCCAAGTCATTAAGTTTTCGAGGTTAACATTTGGCAACTCTAACCTTGAGCTTCCTCCAGAGATTTTTTATGGGATTAAGGTCTGGAGACTGGCTAGGCCACTCCAGGACCTTAATGTTCTTCTTCTTGAGCCACTCCTTTGTTGCCATGGCCGTGTGTTTTGGGTCATTGTCATGCTGGAATACCCATCCACGACCCATTTTCAATGCCCTGGCCGAGGGAAGGAGGCATAATGTTTCCACCTCCATGTTTGGAAGTGGTCAATTTTGGTCTCATCTGACCACAACACTTTCACCCAGTTTTCCTCTGAATCGTTCAGATGTTCATTGGCAAACTTCAGACGGGCCTGTACATGTGCTTCCTTGAGCAGGGGGACTTTGCAGGTGCTGCAGGATTTTAGTCCTAGGTAGTGTCTTACCAATTGTTTTCTTGGTGACTATGGTCCCAGCTGCCTTAAGATCATTGACAAGATCCTCCCGTGTAGTTTTGGGCTGATTCCTCATGATCATGTCATGATCGTTGAAACTCCACAAGGTGAGATCTTGCATGAACCCCCAGGCCGAGGGAGATTGACAGTAATTTTTTGTGTTTCTTCCATTTGCGAATAATCACACCAACTGTTGTCACCTTTTCACCAAGCTGCTTGGCGATGGTCTTGTAGCCCATTCCAGCTTTGAGTAGGTCTACAATCTTGTACAGATATCCCTGATATCCTTGGACAGCTCTTTAGTCTTGGCCATGGTGGAGAGTTTGGAATCTGATTGACTGATTGCTTCTGTGGACAGGTGTCTTTTATACAGGTAACAAGCTTGTTACCTGTATAAAAGACACCTGGGAGCCAGAAATCTTGCAGACTGATAGGGGATCAAATACTTATTTTACTTAGTAAAATGCAAATCAAATTATAATTTTTTTTGGATTTTTTTGTTGTTATTCTGCCTCTCACTGTTAAAATAAAGCTACCATTAAAATTATAGACTGATAATTTCTTTGTAAGTGGGCAAACGTACAAATCAGCAGGGGATCAAATTTTTTTCCTTTACTGTACACTAAGACTGAAGACAAAATGTGACTAAGAAAGAAGAAATGAGTTTAAAAAAGAATTTATTTAATGACATTTAGCAGACGCTTTTATCCAAAGCGACTTACATTGCATTATACTACACATTGATCACTATACATTGAGTATGTGCAATCCCTGGGATCAAACCCATGACCTTGGCGTTGTTAACGCCATGCTCTAACCACTGAGCTACAGGAAAGTTTCTGTGCATTTATTGCACAGTGTTTTTTTAAAATATGCAACAACATTAACATTTTAAAAATATGAATAATCAAAACATACATTACAACATTTTTCAAGTTAAGACAGGTTTTCAAATCTTAGAATCAACATCCCCTTTATAACCTAAATAAAATTTAAAACTGGTGTTCTCCAGATGATATATGATGAAACCAAGGCCCTTCTGTGCATCACAGTATCAGGGTTCCTGACAAATTTGGGTAAATAAACACAATGAAAAAGGAAAGATTTAGTTTTTTAAATACTTTCAACATCTAAGCAAAAATACTTACACAGACCTCCAGGATCTTATAAGTTTTATAAGTCTTATAAACATGAGTCATTAAGAGAATGGCAGGAAGCCAACACAGTATCTTTAGGATACAAAATGCTAAAACTGCTGCATTATTTTACAGAATGATTAAAATTAATACACAGAAAAGAAACAAGTTGGTGTACTTACGTGTGTTATCCCCATCCTGAATCGATGTACACTGGCCCTGTTGTATGGACTGAGAAGAAAAGTTAAACATTACCTTGGCAGTCTTGTCATTTACTAAAGGGAAATCTTACAAATACTATTATATAAAAGTATATACAATTTGTTTTAGTGATACAATTGTATTAATACTATACCTTGGAATGTGTTGCAATGTGTGATGACAAATCCAGTCAAGAAGGATGATGGAGAACTGAAAATGTTCTGCACATGTGCAGATGTTGATTTCATGTCAGCACCCAAAATGAAAGCCATACAGTAACACAAAACAATTGATAAAGTGTGTGATATTTTTAACAAAACACCCAATTTTAACACTGGCTGTGTGTTTTTATCACTCAGTAATATTGCTGTGCAGACAGGAAAAGAACATTTTCAAGCAAGTTTTTTTGGCAGTGCTTTAATCAATCAAACCTGACCACATCAAACTTACATTATTAAATTTACTATTGTTTATTTATATAACCTTAAAGCCTTGTGTTGTCTAAGATTAAATTTGAGTTTGAATCCCAGATTTTCATTGTGGTCTTACACATTTAGTCTCTGCTGTATATTATACCAAACACCACCATTTAACTCTGTTTTATTTAACACTATTTCAGTATCAGAGGCCAGGGTAACTAGCACAACCTCTTTATAACACTCCACTCTGTCCTAAATGCTTGATGATGCAACCTATTCCTTCACTTAATTAACATTCACCAGCGCATATGACTTTATTAGCAGCAAAGGGCTGGTTTTCACTCACATAAATAACTAACTGTCACACAATTACGTGTGTTATACAGAGGTGGATGAGGTGAGAGGTGGAAGAACGAAAGGCAATTTTCCTGTTTAGCGGCAGCAAATTGCAGCAAATTTCAGATAATTGGCTGGTAATTAGGGGGGTCATCAGGTCGATTTGAGAACAAATGGCACCTTTTGATGGAGGTCATCTAATTTGTAATCTGAGCTGACCCCCCTGCTTTGTCTCTGTTATCTCTGCCTCTGCTCACCGTGTGACATCCTAAATAAGGTGTTCCTCTACAGGGACAAATCAGAGCAGAACAACTATTTCTTATGTGTCAAACTTTGGCACTCAGAGCTCTTTGCAGCTCCCTGTGGTATCTCCGCAAATGTTGTTTTTAATGGCCAAACTAGACATCCTATTGCTGTTGAAAGCATGGGAGGTCAGTATAGATATATCTTCAAACATTCATTCAGTCTCCTGAGATTTGGCAGGTAGCTCACTTACGAGCCAGGGCAGCGCAGGGCAAGAAAGGTAATAGATATGCAGAAACTCAATGACACTTTGCCACACAGTGAACTTGGCACACAAAGCCCAAGCCATTAACTGCAGCCAGAGGCATCAACAGCCTTTTAATTTTATACATTTATACAACACGTTTGGATTCTGCTTTTAACAAAAAATGATGGTCTGCATAATTACATGTCCAAATCATATACATGTGTTACCCCACATGTAAAGTATGACAGTTGCAATTTAAAATAGAATTTTGAACATTTAAAATTGAAAATCTGCTCATGTAGCCTGTCTTTTGATTTGAATGCACTTTACCATTTGTTAACCAAATGAAACACTGATCCAAACCACATAAGTAAATATGCCATTTAAGTGATTATGTCAGACAAGACAGACGAACATTTGGGTTATTTATACACAATTTAACACATCGTTTAAATTTTTGTATATAAAATTGTGCATTTGTATTTCTACCCTCAAAAACGCTAATTCATAAGAACACTTTAGTATTGTATCATATTTAGAGTGACAAAATGTACTGTATGTAACTACCAGAAACAGTGCTATTATCATTTCAATAACACCATGTATTAGCAATACATTTGAAAAAAAACAGAGAGCTTAACTAATTTCTCTGTTACTCATTATTTCTTTAAACAGGAAAAAAACAGAATCACAAAGCAAGGAAATACACAAGACAAAAGAAATAATAAGGGGCCCAATACAAATTAGTGTGGGGCACAGAGGGTAAACAGACTGGAAAGCGAGATTGTTTTTTCACGTGGTACCACAAGAGGCTTTCAGCTGTGACTGCTATCTGAATGAGTTGAGAGGAAAGGAAAGTGTAGAGAAGGAGAAGGCAAATGAGCATATGTGATGATAGAGACAGAAAAAAAGAGAGCGAAAGATCAAAGGTTATGTCCAAGTCTGCTACTTCCCCTCAGATAATGTGTGACACAATTAGAAGAACTTGACAATTTCTATTACGCCTGATCAAGTATTTATCATGCTTTGAAGATGATGTCGTACCCCTCGCTTTCACCTCATCTCATTTGCATAACAAATGGGAGAGACACTTAACAAATAAGTGAAATGGGGAATAACGAGAAAAGTGAGAGACCAAGAGAAAACAATGGGACATGGAGGTGTCAGCGTTACAGCCAGACTCCCTCAATTTTATTTGCAAATATGCAGCCTCTGTCATCAATTCAGGGAGCAGGGCATAGCCATCATCATGACGAGAGGGTAGAAGCGAGAACAGCTCCCTGATGTTACCTCACAGCACTATTAATCATCCTGCAGTGGACGAAACAGCCAAATTGGGCTCATCAGTCTCTATATTAAACAGGAATTAAGGTACAGGAGAAGAGGTGGCAGGTGTATTGGATGAGCAGTGGAAATGTATTGAAAGAATGGCCTCTATTTAATTACCCTCTTCTTTCTTTTTTTTTTATTATATCTTGCATTTTGCTTGTTATATTGCTTCAAAAACCCAGGTCTGGACACAATATGATATATGAGTACAACATTTTGACCATTGCACTGTGGGCATTTATTTAAAAGAAAATCATCAAATATTGGATTTTGGATCAAATTTTGTTTGACCCATGTTATAGTGGATCATATTATATATGAAGATAAATATTGATCTCTATAGACGCATGTAATATTGTGCAGTGTTGAAGTACCTCACAAACAACATGAATGTTGCTGTTTTACTGTTTAACCCTATAGATTGTTGCAAATGCGGCATTGATAGCATCACCGTAGTTATTCACATGTACCCTGGACCTAAATGAAAGAAGGCAGAATGACTGGTGAAAAGGAGGTTAAATGCGAGCAACTGGGCTGTTAGATGGAGGGAAAGGAGGACAAACATAACAAGACTATAAAGAATAACTAACTTCACTAAGATTTAACAGACCAACATGACACAATATGGATGACCCTGACAAGCAGCCACCAATAGACATTAACACAGCAAACATGTGGGCAGAACAAACAGAATACAGGGCAAGAAAAATGCTTGCCTCTTAAATATTAATTAAACAGTCAAAGAAGAAAAAATTTAAAATAATTTTGAACAACAAAACACTATAACTCATACTGCGTTCTGTATATAACTCAACTACTGAAGTGCTTAACTTACTGTGTTTAAGACACTAATAAAGGTCTGTGAGCATATTTAATTGTATATTAACAATATTAATCCTATGAAATGTTTACTCCTAATAAACATAAATACATTAAAATCGTGATCAAGAGACATTTAATCCCTGCACACACGCACTGTAAATTATTCCAATAATCCTTATCCCTTGTCCAGTTTAGACTCAATCCTGACCCAAAATTCAGTGGTAAAATAAACTTACCAAATGCAGACATGGTCATACGATTGTATTCAAATGCTCTTACAGTTCTCAAAAAAGCTCTGTTTACCAATTAAGTATAAAGCAGTCTCTGTCACTCACACACACACAGATGGGGTTTATAGGCTGGTGAAGAGGCTGTCTACTGGGCTGATGCTGCTAACGTGAAAGAATGCAAGGCAGATAGCAGAGGTGCAAGAACTCAACAAGCTAAGGGAAAGGACACTTCAGAGGTCAAGCACAGTGAGACAAGATTTATAATGACACCAAATGTGAAAATTAGCACAGCATTTAGCACTACCTGCCCAGTTTTAATTTCCCTATATATATATATATATATATATATAGTTTAGTATGGTATATTAAAGATGTATTGTTTAAACGTTATAATGAAAATCCTAAATCCAAACATAAATAGAAATATAGGGTAAGGTAAACCTAAATGTAATTCCCTAGCTAAATATTAAGCACAGAAATATGTGAACGGAACAATGTTGAATAAAGCTCTAAACCAAAAACGTTTTACATTTTACTAGGGTTACACTTTAAAATAAACATGAGAGATGTGTGTGGCTGAGTAAGTTGCTCTGTCCCCATACACCTTTCTGGTCTGGCAAACATGGAGTGGCTTTGTAAGATATCCAAGCACAGGCAGCATTCCTTTGATAGGATGATACAGGGACGAAAGCTCTTCCATATGACACTATTCACATGGCTGCTATGTCTAGCTAGCCTAGTTATATACTAAAGCATGTGTTTGTCTTTATCTGTCTTCGCTCACCCAACACAGAAAAAAAAATAGAGAGAGAAAGATTAGGGCCACAATGAGGCATTTTGAGTTTATCGATTATCAGATTTAAATGGAGATATCACATTTACCAGCCATCTCACCTTTTAAAAAAACATTTGTTATGGTTTTCTTGTCTCTTAAGGGATATTTTTATTTGTTGTAAATAATAGCAATCATTTTATTAAAAGATTTTTAAAATACTTTTGCCCATCAAAGTGTAATATGCAGAGACAACTATAACAACTGTGCAAGGGTGGAGCCAGGGGGCCGCAGCCACCATGGACAAAGGCCGTGCAATCTCACTGGCCACCCCGTTTGTACTTCTTTTTGCATTTTTAAAACAAAGTAACATGTAATATAGCTCTAGGAGGACCATACATAACTCCTGCAATTGCGATTCCCTTTAATGATCAGTTAACTTGTTTGTGATGTATCTCACGGGAAGAAAACAGCAGGAGTGAAATATCTGTGGTTAAGATGGAAAGTTCTCCCTTGTCATAGAATCAGCCAGCCACCTATGAGGACAAAGATATTGCATAATTTATGCTCTTTTGTTGTTAATAATGCAAGAGTTTGCAAGATGTCCTTGCTTTAAACCACAGTAATCTTAGAATCCAACAAATGTAGTTGCTTGGTATTGGTATTGTCAAGGGTTTTGAAAATATCTTGTAAAAGTTTTTTTGTGCTTGAAATAAATTAAACTCAGTACATAACTGCTGTGCATTTGTGGTCCTTTTAGTTTTTGCAGCTTTAAAAAATAAAAATATATACTTAGAAACCAGAATTCTAACGATACTGCAAGAATGTATTTTTTAATATCTATTTATTAATAGAGAATTTTAAAGAAAGTTAGCCAATCCCAAAGGAAAAAAATATTTCCCAGAGGTTGCACTTGCAAAGCTCAAAAGATTTGAAGGATATCTCAGTTGTTTCATTTTAAGTATCAGATGTCTCTCCTAAAACTACCTAGGAGACAAAAAAATAGGAACAAATGAAAATTCTTAAAATACATTAAAGAGTATGGATCTGTACAATTATAGTAGATTGTAACTGAAATAATCTGTATTTGAGTAAATTTGATGAGAAATCGTGGAGTTCATATAGAAATCTTAAATAATAATTTTACTTTTAATTGACTTGGCAAATCTGAGCTCAGTATGTGACATTGTTGAGATCTCTTCTGAAACTCTAATGAAGACAATTGTAGGATTTTTGGGACTTTATCTCAGGAGAAACAAAAAGGGGATAATGTCACCATTTGCTCACCATTTGTTTAGTAGAAATAATTAAAATTGGGATTGGCTTAGCCAATGGCAGTGAACATATTTGATCACTGTTTAAATTTGATTAAGCAATATACAATTTTCTCCTTTCTTGCCTTCTGCGTCATTCTAATCTGCTAGCGCTGTGACCTCCTGGGTGGGCCGACCACCCCCTTTTCCTTGGTTCTTATATTTTTTAAGCACTGTACTGGTAGATTGGAGTCTTATCCTTGTCTAATTCCTGAAGCTGATTGGGTTTATAGGGGCTGAGATCAGTGGTGTTGTCTGGTCCCGCACACAGTGTCTAAGGACCAGGACCAGGACCCTGCCCTTCCCTCTCCGTCTGCTCCATGGGAACAAAAGAGTCCCTGTTTGTGAACCCCTCATGCCCAAGAGGCTTAGGGAAATTTTTCTCATTTTTTAACAGCTAATATCTTGCAAAAGTTGTCTAATCTCTCTAAGTCAAAGTTCGGCTTTTGTAAAAGCCCAGGCTAGCTGTGCTTATGACTTGACTGTTATCCAGCGGCATTTATTCAGGTCAGGGTGGGCGTCCGATGCAAACAACACACGGGGGATTGCAGGTATTATTGCAGGTACAACAAAATTCTTGGTTTGATATTTTGTAATCTAATACAATGGCATTTTTAAGTGTGCAAAAGCTGTATCAGAGAAGAGAAGATATTCGTCCACTACATAATATAGATCACAACTGCAAATATTATTGTACATATGATGACTTTAAGTGTTGAATCAATGCAAAATGTATGCACAGTCACACGTGTCAAAGTCACAGGTGTCAATGACTAATACAGTGGCTTTAAAAGTGGTTTCTCTAATCTGATTTTGGTGCAAAATTAAATAGTAGTCATTCAGTTTAGGAAGCTAGTCTAATATATGTGTCTAATGGCCCATGATCCAGGTGAAACTTCGTCATTATGCACCAACTACAGCACTTCCACACACAATATAATAGCCTGACTTGTCACATAATTACATACAATAAAAACTTCAATGGAGAGGAGAAGCACATGACATCAGCATGAACTAAGGAGGGAACACTTGAATTAGATTTTTCCTTTCTTATTATTTACCTTGGTAATGGGATCAAGACACCACTTTCCACAATAGGCTGTGCATTATGTTCAAGTACATACTAATTCTCCCTTCCTTATGGAGTTTAGGTTGCAGGAACCTGAGCCATGTTCTACCTTTCAGATCCATCAAGTTACAAGGAAGATGGGGCTTTAAGCACCTGAAGCGTCATGTCTCTTGAGGGTTAGGGTCAATGAGACACTAAATGATGGTGATTTGAAATTTGGGAACCTGGTGAGTCTGACCTTTTATTGATACTCAAGGTCTTATATATATATACTGTATATATATATATATATATATATATGTGTGTGTGTGTGTGTGTTAAATTATGAGTACAAATATAATTTAAATTACATTTTTATTTTTATTCAACTTTTATTATGCTGTATCTGTTTGCTGCACTCTTATTTTCAATATTTCATTTCTATAATCCAAAATTTCAAATAAATTACAATAGCTGCAAGCAGTGAGGCAGGGCCAAGCCCCTTCATCGCTGGAAGTGCCAGAGCCAGGAGGACAAAATCAGCAGAAATAAAATGTACATGAAAAACAGACTGGTTCTGAAGTACTTGTGAGAAAAAATGAACACAAACCAGATGCCAGATGAAAACAAACAAAGAATCAACAACAAACAACTTATTTCCAAGAAAGGTTAGTACACATTACCTCCTTACCACACAACTTTATGTGGCACACTGGATTTGAACCCACATCCTATAAAGTTCTGGGCTTGCAGCTTAGCAAATTGCACCACTCAGTTGACACATTTTAAGCTGCCAAAAATTGTTAACACATTTTAACAAAAGCATTACTTAGTGTGTTGATTTTAAGCTAACTTAGCTGCTAACATAGTTTAGGGTCAAAGTGATTACCGAATAGCCACATTAAAAAAAATGGCAACTGGTTAGCATGCTAACCAATTAGTAAGCTAAGCTAACTAGCATAAAAGAACAAACACAAGCATAGTTCAACTTTGGAGATGTATTTCTAGGGAACCGTAGAGAATATCAAATCTGTTCAGTCATTTCTGAGCAGCTCAGTGCAAAGATTAAATTAGCCAAAACCATAGATTAGATTTTAAAGAATAGATTTTCATATGCTTAAAAATAACAGATGAAAAAAACGTTGGAAAATGATAATTGACATATCAACAAAATTGCTTAAATACAATAAATAGAATGACAATGAATTTTAGACAAAGGATTTATAAGTATTTTTGTAAAAGGCTTTTTATCTTCTGAAAGCAAGCTGTGGAGGACATGCTGTGGAGGATCCCTACTTAAATTTGTGCCAATATGACATATCATTTAAAATATAATTTATGACAAACTTCAAAACATTAGACCAATTGTTCCTCATTTCCTGCCATCAGAGTTGACATCTGACATGACCCAATGAATCCACAGAGACCAAGATCATGATTTTGTAACAAATGTTTTAAAAGTTACAAGCAAATATAGCAATCCTTTAAATCTTGTGACCTGTAGGTTGCACTATTTCCAGATTTGGCATGGGCCCCTAAATAAACATATTGCAAAGTATACCAAGTTTAGTATCAACTGATCAATAAATGGCCGAGATATAGCCTCCAAACCCATTTTAGGCCAATATCATTAAATTGGTACCATCATAATTTTTAAACAAAGATATGTACAAAAAATTCAGTTCAGACATTTCTGTGCTGCTTTGTCCAAACATGATATGAGGCTATTTTTATAAAAATTGGAATAAATTTGTGAATAAAAATGAGAATCACAATTATAACTGTGCCACATTTCATCATTTTCCTGCATACAATTCATAGGGCTGCCATTGGGAAAGAAGAAGAAGATAAAGAAGAACAATTCCAATAAGGGCTACAGCCCCGGGGCTTGGCCCCTAATAAGAGAACTATTACATTACTCACTAAATTATTTAAATGTACAAACTAGTGGTTGAGGTAATGATTACTTTTAGTAAACTGTAAGAAGACTACTTACTAAGACTAGTAAGTTCTTGCCTGGGACCATAGACCCAGACCCAGGTACAGACCAAAACAAATTCTGAGACCCAGGTCAAGGCCACATTTATGTCAAAAGAGCACTGCTGAGGTCAAATTGGTTACATAATTTCAGGTTTGTAGTAAATTTGAGATAAATAACTGTTTTCACAGGTTGTTTCATCATGGCCTAACCAATTTTCCACATTCTTAAAAAAGGGGTTCTTTAAGGGTACTATGTAATGCATTTACGATTACCCCCATTCATATCAGGAACCATTTTATTCTATGTATAGAGCTTAAGTTACCATAGCCACTATAGCTAAAATGTTGTGGCTGTTATAATATAGGTTCTTCAGATCAATGGATTGGTTTCTGGATTTTTAAAAGCACTGGCACAAAGATGCTTTTCTCTGGAACTAGATTCTTTCTTAGGTGCACCTGTTTAATTGCTCATTAATGCAAACATATAAAGTAGTCAATCACATAGCAGCAACTGAATGTATTTAGACCGGTAGACACAGTCAAGAGGGGCTTCAAACTAAGCATCAGAATTAAGAAGAAAAGTGATTTGCTTTGAATGCAATGTGTTTGATGTCACATAGGCTTGTTTTAGAAACTGCTGATCTACTGGGATGACTGTCTCTAGGGCTTACAGAGATGAAACAATCAGTTAAGAACAAGAAAGTGAGACATTGGGATCATTTCTAAAACACAGAGGTTACACAAACTGAATGAATTTATTGAGATCTTAAAAGTAAATCTAAAAAGTAAAAAGAATTAATTTGCTCACCATTAAATATTGTTCTTGTCTCTGAGACACATCTGAGATATAATGATCTCTTTTGTGACCTTTCTTTTCTATAGGTTCTTCTCTACATACTCATTTCAACCATCCACACCGCCACCCACCACCCATCATCCCCAGCTCTCTCCCTCCCTATGGACACAGATGTGCCAGAGCTGGTGAGTTGTAAGCCGGGTGCGTTGGCACAGAGTGAGAGCTACAAAGAGCGTCTGATTGGAAGCAGCGGGTGAGGACCTTTAACGAGAGCTAGTGAATAGGAGACAGCAGCGGCCTAGACCGCCTCCTCTCTCCTCACTTCTTCACACACTCAGCTGTCTCTCTCCATCAAAAGCCACACGCAACAGGCATCCATCTTTTGGCCAGCTTTACCTTGGAAACACACACACATATACACAAGTTCTGCTCTTAACAAATCAGTTACATACACTATGATCCGTGGCTTAAAGAACAAGGACATTAAAAGCGTCAGGATCTCTCTCTGGCACATTATTTAGCCACTTGTTCACCTCTAATTCCACATATTCACTAAAATGAATAGTTTCAGTCCTGATCTTTCTATAATGAAGAATAAGCCAAGGATTTATGTAAATGCCTATTTATGTCAACTTGAATATGGAGCAAAAGGAAAGAAACAAGGGAACAACATACTGGCTGTCCAGTTACGAGCCACGACACATATTTCACCACTGACATTTCAGACTTCTGGAGCCAAAGGCCTTTTAACAAAATGACCTTTGGTATTGATCCAGACCCTCTGCATCCATATAAGCCTCACGCTGGGTGGAGAGACTGATTTCCATCAGAGCTGGAGGAGAAAAGGTGAATGTGGAGGTGAGAACAGCAGTGGGAAAGAAGCACTTCTGAGAAATACAGCAGCATTCCCAGAATGTCAGAGGCTTTAGATATATACTCTAAATGTGTTTCCATAACACGCATGATCTAAAACCAATGGTTTAATGCTACAAGTTGTATACTTTGGTCTCTATTAGCTTGTAAAATAATGTAAAAGGTAGAAGTAATCAATTTTAGTTGATTACAGTGTAGTAACATTGTACTACAATTATTATGTATAATATGTAATAACATTGCTCTAAAAGGTAAAAAATTGGTCCGAAAATATTTCATAAACTATAACCTAAATTTAAAATATTAATCTGTTTTGGGAGAAGAATGCCTGCAATGCTTGTTGTTAACTGCACAGATATAATAAGCCCATACAACAAATAACAAAGATCTAATAAAGATAATACTATCTATAGTAAATAATAATATTGTTATTTTAGACCTCAAAGGATTCTATTATAATTTTAAAGATTGCTTTATAAATATGTTTTATAGTATGTTTTTTACATTTTACATAGTGTCAATTTAGTCATAAAATTTCATCTGACTTTGTTAGCTTTCCTGTAGCTCAGTGGTTAGAGCATGGCATTAACAACAGCAAGGTCATGGGTTTGATTCCAGGGATTGCACATACTTAGAACCAATGTGTAGTACAATGAATGTAAGTCGCTTTGGATAAAAGCGTCTGCCAAATGCATAAATGTAAATCATTCCAATTATTAAATACATTTACTTCTATTATTGTTGCTGTTAATTGAATAACTGTCAAAAGGTAAAGTCAGAACAAAAAGTAAAATTTATCTTATAATAATGGCAAAAAAGGAAAACAGGAAATGTGATAGGACAAAATGAGCTGCTCAAATAGATTCGAATGCAGCAATGACATCATTCTGCTCTTATAATAATTTGCTATTCTGTTAATAGCAGCCAAGTTTCTTTTTTGACATTCTGGGAAATTTCATTTGAAAAGTTTCTTTTCCCTTATGCTGTTGGACCAAAACATTTTGCCACTTTTGAGATGCTATATAAAAGTAATCTAGCTATTTTCACTTGTGTCATGCTAATGTATCACAACCCAGTTTTCAAAGCCAAGAAATTTTGATCATCTCGCTCTCTCTAAAGAGAGCTTTCTAACCTCCACAATGCTAAAACTGAGGACAGCTACTGAGGACTGTTTTGTCAACACTGCTTAGCGTTCTAATTGCCAACGCTGATAAACAACTCTGATGACTAGGGGTTAATTGGCAGCTTCTGGGTGTCAAGAGCATAACAAAGTATTCGAGATTGGTACTTAGTGTCTATGCGCAAAATTACAGACACGCAAAGATCAATGTCCAATCAAACAGTAGACAAGTCTTTTGATGGCCCAAAAGCACTATCAAGCTCTCCACTCCCTATTTAGCTGTAATTAAAGCCTGTTAATTGCCACAACAGGCAATTGCCATAGATCCACACATTACTCTAGGCTCAGACAGGAGCACCAACATCCATGAGAAAGTTAACTACTTACAATAAACATTTGATGTATTACAAAAAAGATAAAGACCTATTTCTTTGAATGTGTCTAGACATAAAAACTCTCTCTTTGCCTGTGTATTATAGTATTGATTTTAGATGTTGTAACTTGCTAAATGAGTCTGGACAAATAGGTATATTTTTCTTTTTCTAAAGTTACTGGACACACAGTTTAATTTAATTATTTAATGCAGAAAACAATTTAATTCATTTTATTTTTTTATTTTATTTTTAGTTTTTGCTTTATAGCAGTGCTTCAAAGCAGTGTGTGAAAAGCAGGACGTAGTTTCGACGTCGCTGCCGGTGGAGAGTAAGATTTGGAGACGAAATGGTTAAGGGAAACGCCTCCCTCATAATTACTCCTAACAGCTGTTCTCATTTTGCAGTGAGTCAGGAGACAGGTTAAAATAGGCCTGCGAAAGAATGAGTTGGTCGGAGCAGCGAGCAGTGGACGGGACCTAGAGCTGGGAGAACCATTTTGTCTGTGGCCATATTAAAATGCTGAAAATTCCACGCGCTTGTTTATGTTGATGTTTGATTTCTTTTGTAACGAATACCTGTTTTTCTACATGTTCCATGCCAGAGAGACAGGAAAGTGTCACAGTGGTGCTGAAACCTGGGATTTTTTTTGTTGTTGTTGTTTTGTTTGTTTGAGATACACTGCCATGGAGTCCACGCCACTGGGCGAGCTCATCAAATCACTCGCAAATCTCCACCATGTGCAACACCAAGCCCTTCTGGAGATGCGAAAGGACCAGGATCAGAGATTTTGTTCTCTCCTCGAAGAACAACAGGAGGATCGGCGGCTGTTATGATCCGCGGCTCTGCTTTCCCCAGTAGCAATTCACCACCTCATCTCCTGCTGCAGAAGACAGGGGCTGAGGGTGATCCGAAGGCTTTGAGTGCACTGTGGAGGTGTGCACCTGGCCGGTGGAGCACTGGGTGGTACGGCTGATTCCGCTCCTGTCAGGGGAGGCCCAGCTGGCCGCCCAACAACTGCTGGTGCGAAGCCTCCTTGTCTATAAGGACCTTAAAAAGGCCATTTTGCAGTGGGTGGGTCACAGCCCCAAACAACATCGCCAACGCTTCCATTTGCTGACCCTCCAGGACTGTGGACAGCCCTTCACATTCGCTTAGCAGCTTCAGGAGGCATATCGGCAGTTGTTGACAGACAAGCATGACACTGAGGGGATTGTGGAGAAGGTGCTGCTGGAGCAGTTCTCTCTCCCCCTGCCAAAAAGGACTGCAGAATGGATCCAGTGCCATAGCCCCGAGACCCTCAAGGCCGCCGTCCAGCTGGCCATCTGGCAGTGTAGGGGGGAATCCTGAGCCCTTTTCTCTTTTCCTTCCCGCCTGTTTCTTTTTCTTCTCTCTCTCGTCCTGTCCATGCTCTCAGGTCTCAGGAGTTCCGGCGTCTGGTGCCAGCCCAAGAGGTACCTTAAAGAGAGCCAGCCCCGTTCCTCTCCCAAGGTGGCCGAACCCTGCAGCCCCTGTATCCTTACCACTGCCCTCTCTCTTGACTCAGCTGCGGGAGAAATTTCCCACAGCCAGCAGTGTGGAGGGGAAGCCCAGGCCGCTCTGCTGGCACAGCGGGGAACCAGGGCACTTCCGGGATCAGTGTCCCTCCATGGAAGTGGTTCGGGTACACTGATTCGGGTCCCTGAAGTGCCACCAAGTGCCCCCGTTCGAGCCAGGAAGTATTACATACATGTGAGTGTTGGGGGAAATACATATCAGGCATTGGTGGATTCTGGCTGTAACCAAACCTCTATCCATCAACGCCTGATGCAACCGGGGACATTGGATACGAGCCGCATGGTAAAGGTGAGGTGTCTTCATGGGGACATGTCAATATCCTATATATCGCTTTGCATTAGTCATGGTCGATTATGCAACGCGATACCCAGAAGCAGTGGCTCCTGACAACATCTCTGCAAAGAGTGTGGCAGATGCCCTGTTTCGTATTATCTCCCAGGTGGGGATCCCGAAAGAGAA
Organism: Botia kubotai; assembly: GCA_036877585.1. Lineage (NCBI taxonomy): Eukaryota > Metazoa > Chordata > Actinopteri > Cypriniformes > Botiidae > Botia > Botia kubotai. The sequence goes on from JAZGTI010001502.1 coordinate 42,802, forward strand.
TCTCACTGATTTAGGCACAACATTTATGTCATGCACTGTATGAGAACTTTAGAAATTATTGTGTATAAAATTGATTCGTACCAGTGTTTACCCCCCTTAAACGTATGGGCTGGTTGAACGGTGTAACCAAACTATCAAAAATATGACTTGTAAGTTCGTCCACTACGATGCTAAAAATTTGAAACGCTGGTTGGAACCCCTGATGTTTGCGATATGCAGAGTTCCCCAAGCCTTTACTGTGTTTTCCCCATTCAAGCTCCTTTATGGGCTTCGGCCATGAGGTGTGCTTGACGTCCCTAGAGAGGCTTAGGAGGGCAAACCTACTTCAGCAAAAAAGGATATTCAGTATGTCCTGGCCCTGAGAGCCAAACTCCATACACTGGGGTGGCTCAAATTGGAGAATTTACTGCAGGCCCAAAAACGTCAAGCCCGCAATTACAACAAGGGATCCCAGCTTCGCGAATTCACTCTGGGAGAGAAGGTACTTCTATTACTGGCCACTTCTAGCTCTTAATTACTATCCAAGTGGCAAGGACCCTTTGTGGTCACATGGCGGGTTGGAGACGTCTGGCTATCTGGGCTTCCACTTGGGACATGGGACATGGGCCCCAAAAAGTCCTAAGACCAAAAAGAAGGTGAGATAGTTCCTGGGGCTGGCTGGCTATTACAGACGATTTGTCCCAAATTATTCGGATGTCACCAGTCTTCTAGGCATTCCATGCCAGGGAGACACGACATATGCCAAGATATGCCATTCCTGCTTACACAGAGATGGCGCACAGAAAGATGATAACATTTTATGGGACAGGGTTATAACAGATTTGCAGCAATACTTTAAAATACCTGAACATTACAAAAAAGTCTTTAGGACTGTAATTAGATCATTATGCTGGAAGCAACATTAACATAAAACAGTGGATGACAAATAATTTCCTACTACTAAACTCAAAGAAAACCGAGGTTCTACTTATTGGACCAAAAACTTGTAATGTTTCAGAT
>JAZGTI010001503.1:0-43799 GCA_036877585.1 Botia kubotai
AACAGATGGTGTGAGAGGAGAATTATAATATGATTATAATGTTCATATTAACAGTAGTAACATGAGTAACAGATGGTGTGAGAGGAGAATTATAATATGATTATAATGTTCATATTAACAGTAGTAACATGAGTAACAGATGGTGTGAGAGGAGAATTATAACATGATTATAATGTTCATATTAACAGTAGTGACATGAGTAACAGATGGTGTGAGAGGAGAATTATAATATGATTATAATGTTCATATTAACAGTAGTAACATGAGAACTGTGGGGGAATGACAGTGGTAATGATGATAATCAGCGTTCAAGCTCTTTTTATCGTTACCTCTCGATCAAGAACTTTAGTTGACGATGAGTTGAGCCGGACGGTTTTCCCCTCCAGATAGAACCAATCAGCATCCTTCCCAGAAAGGCTTAGTTTGATGTGATTGGCTGATGGATGTGCGGAGAAGCTGAAGTTTGTGATAAATGTCCCCATCAAACTGTTCTCTCTGACTGTGGCAAACTCATTGTGTCCGCCATCACATTCACCAGCTGTTCAAAGAGGAATTAAAGCAAGACATGGATCTACAACTCATCAAGTGTAGATCCAGCAATCCCAATCCAACATGTTATGTGTCAAATCCAATAAGCACATATCTGTGTGTGTGTACAGTGTGTGTGTGTACTGTGTGTGTCAGTACAGTGTGTGTGTACAGTGTGTGTGTGTGTACTGTGTGTCTGTACAGTGTGTTTGTGCACTATGTGTTTAGCATGTGTGCAGTTTAGTTTAGTGTTTATACCAATTACAGAGTTCCAGCTGAATGCAGAAAGAAGGTGCCAGAATATTATAAACTTCCATAATGGCAGATGATAGAAGAGCAACTTCAAAACCATCTCTTATCCTGCTGCAAAACACAAACAACCAGATGTATGTTCATCTATAGGGGTCAGGCTGCAGATAACAGGTGAGATATATTCTACATATCTTTATAATTCAAAGTTATCTTTACATTTTGCTAAATTGGCTCATTTTATGATTAAAACAGGAGGAAATGTGTCTACACCTATTTATGTAAATGTACTGCTTACAGTTATAAGATATAGGCCATTGGAGTCACATGACCTGTTCATATATAACCTAAGACAGGCTTTCTGTGAACTGCCCTGATCTTATTTAAAGACATGTAAATCTCATGAAGAAGCTTTCTCACATGTAAACACATATTCATTACCCTCTACTGTAGTACAGTCTTCTGTGTAAATCATTCATTCACAGAAACACACACAGTCTTATGCATCTCTACACATGTAAACAATAACTCTATAATAATCTCTTCAGCACTTTAGAGTCATTCTGTAATTGTGTTTAGTCAAACAGTTCAAACATCAGCCCCGTTTAGCATAACCTGATATTTTCTGTGCACTTGTGAAACACATTGAGTAACAAGAGGATTACTGAAGTGGACATTCAGTTCACAACAAATCTCAAATGCTGTTGTTTTCATAAGATATTTAAGAATCATCACACAAACCTGTTGATATTATTACATTTATTATTAGATTTATAAGTATATGTTTCACTATATTTGTGACTATATAGACCACAAACATGTGTTGTTTTGTGTGGATTAAGGGTTGTTGGTTGGTTTGCCAGCAGTTATACAAGACTATTAGACAAGTTTGCTCACACACACACACACACACAGAATTATATAAAACAAAATCAACAAACCTTAAGTTTAACACATTTTTTAATTATTGTAATTGTCTGGTTGTATTTTTAACTCATTAGTTTGTTTTTATTTGATCTGGTTGAGAAACAACAAGCATGTTTACTCACCTGCCACATGGAATGGTACTTCAGATCTAATCAGAGCTCCAGATGTGTGTTTTTCCTCCAGAAACACTTCACTGTCATTACCAGAACCCTTGAAACTGATGTTAGTGTGTGAGAGTGTAAGAGTAAGAACTCATAGGAGTCAGTGTGTGAGTATCTAAAGCAGTCAGAACAGTCTGTGGATTAGTGCAGGAGTTTACTGGTAAAACTCACTGGATCTGAGCCAAGCTGAAACTGTGAGCCAACTGCTTAACAAGTTAAATACCACATCTAACTCTAACCGTCATTCTAACCAATGGCATCACCCCTTTATAGAATAACAGCCAATAGAATGACAGTAGTGTAACCCTGGTCAAAAGTAACCTTTTAGAAGTACAACTGGACACAACAATACATAATCAATAATATATGAACCAAAATATAATCAACAGCCTTACAAACAAACAGCTAGATTCAACATGCAAGTAAAAGACAGACGTGCTGACAGATGGACAAACGGATATAGACAGATTTGTGTTTGCATATCACAGTTCCTGGCTTAACCTAGTTTATGCTTTAATAAACCCTGACAGTAACACACAGCTAGACTGTAATTAAGACTGATAGAGATTAGCAGACTAAAATAAAGTTCTTAACCCAATAAGATCAAAACTTAAGATCAAACACAGACAGAAAGAATAAAAGGCATGTAAGTACTGTGCTACCACCACTTTTAAAAAAGATATAAATATGACAATGTCACTTTTATAAATTGTGTTAAGCATACAGTTCTAACCATCTCTCTCTCTCTCACTGAAAGATGTTGTGTGTGTTGTTTGCAGTATCCAGTTTTCTTTACTTTATTAGTGTGTGTGGAGGTACGAGAGTGTTTGAGGTCATGAAATCCATGAGTCTTTGTTCTGCAGGATGGAGGAGTGTGTACATTTAGTCTGTGAGTGCCTCGCTCTTGGCGAGGATGATGAGGTTGGCTTGGAGATGATATGTTCAATCTACAATAACATCTTCATCTCCACCAGTCTACAAACAACAGTCTGCTACAGTCACAAACAACAGTCTGCGACAGTCACAAACTACAGTCTGCTACAGTCACAAACAACAGTCTGCTACAGTCACAAACAACAGTCTGCTACAGTTACAAACAACCGTCTGCTACAGTCACTAACAACAGTCTGCTACAGTCACAAACTACAGTCTGCTACAGTCACAAATAACAGTCTGCTACAGTTACAAACAACCGTCTGCTACAGTTACTAAACGTCTGCTAAAGTCACAAACAACAGTCTGCTACAGTCACAAACAACAGTCTGCTACAGTTACTAACAACAGTCTGTCACAGTTACTAAACGTCTGCTACAGTCACAAACAACAGTCTGCTACAGTCACAAACAACAGTCTGCTACAGTCACAAACAACAGTCTGCGACAGTCACAAACTACAGTCTGCGACAGTCACAAACAACAGTCTTCTACAGTGACAAACAACAGTCTGCTACAGTCACAAACAACAGTCTGCTACAGTCACAAACAACAGTCTGCTACAGTCACAAACAACAGACTTCTACAGTCACAAACAACAGTCTGCTACAGTCACAAACAACAGTCTGCTACAGTCACAAACAACAGTCTGCTACAGTCACAAACAACAGTCTGCTACAGTCACTAACAACAGTCTGCTACAGTTACTAAACGTTTGCTACAGTTACAAACAACAATCTGCTACAGTTACAAACAACAGTCTGCTACAGTCACAAACGACAGTCTGCTACAGTCACAAACAACAGTCTGCTAACGTATAACTAACGTTATTCATTCACGTTATTTAATTCTGTTTAAATATTAGCAGCTTCCACAGTTCAAACACTTGCTGTTTCGCCCCCTGTAGGTCATAGTGATGATTACAACGATCATTAAAGACAGTGATGTTTATTGTATGTTTTACGGCTTTATTGCAGAACATGAGTGCAGTAACAGAGCTGATATCCAGACATCTCACCCGTGCACGTTCTCTTGGATACACCTGAACAACTGCATGACACACAACTGAATATTTTATTGAAACATGGCCTCTGTCTCTTAACAGATCTGTGTGTTAATTATAACTTAAACAACAGAGTTTGTCTCCACACCTACATGAAGGTAATTATTCAGAGAGCACATATACAGTGAACTACTGTGAAAATAGTTTTGCTTTGTCTTTGCTTTGCTATTATTTTAAAACAGTGTGTTTAAGGGTTTGTGTAAAGTTCTAGCTTGCACGTAAATAATGGATGTTGGTGTATGTTTGGTGTAAATACAGTCTTACTGTTGTGTGTGTGTTTGCTTCACTATGTGTTGTGGGGACTGGTGGGTTGGGTCTGACAAAAGGGAATCTTAACACTCCCTGAAAAAACTTGCTGGAAATTTGGACATCATTGGTGGGCGCACTGCACCCCCGGCCCATGTGGACCCCCCTCCTCATCTGAGCTGTTGTTGTATGCTTCACACCGATGGCCACCAGACGACTCCTGGCTGAGGTCAAAGTCCTGCAAATCAACCTCCTCTGCATCCGCTGAGATGACAGGAACTTCTGAACGCGACGGCAACAGATCCTCCAACTCCTAATGAAGACACATTCGAACACTAACAAGTGCACTTCAGAAGGGGAACCTAAAAAGATGCTGAGGACAACAGAACCTGGTAAGATTATCTAGACCATATTGTGAAGCATTAAGTCTTTAAGTGTCATTTCCGAACCATTAGGATCACCAAAGGAATTCTGAACATCCAGTTCTCAAACAGGGTGAAAACACTTCAATAACAAATATTTCTGTTAAGTATTTTTGGATAATTAGTGTATCTCATTATTAGCTCAATATACTAGCATCATAATGTATTGTAATTGTTTTGAAACAGAGCAGTTACATGTGTTTTGTGTTTAGAAGACGCACCGTTAGTTTCTCTGTACTTATCCAGCCGTTCTCTGGAAACTGTACGTCAAACCTGATGTACAGATCTCCTTTCTCAAACGGGTTTCTGTACTGAGGCATTCCTTCCCCCCGGACCACCCTTACACAACCTGTCAAAACAACAACAAATATCACAACACTTCTACTATCTGAGACATCTGCGCTGACGACAGTCTCAAACCTGACTCGATGACATTTCCAGGAGGATTTTTGATGACCAGATGACGCCCATCAAGGTGTGTGAGCATGAACTGAAATCCACAGAGTGCCTCCAGCAAACCAATCCTGTGACACATGTGCAGGTCGTTACCGTCCCGGCGAAACTCCTGGACCACACATGAGAACAACACACATGAGAACAACACACATGAGAACAACACACATGAGAACAACACACATGAGAACAACACACATGAGAACAACACACATGACTAGCAGCACAAAGTCTGGCTGTAGGGTTCAAGGGTCTCTGCTTTAGCATGATCAGATTATTGTGCTGAACATACTTGCTCAATAACTGCTTTTTGTTCATTTTTAACCAGTAAAAGTTAGTTATAGCAGCTTTAAAGTGAACAGATAAAAACCTGTGAAATCAGTTTTAGGTGGTTTAACACTGGGTTAGCAAAACAGACATTGTGGGTTTAATTCTCAGGGTTAAAAGGTTTAAAGGTTTTTTTTGAGCAAAATCGTCTGCCAAATATAAAAAAGCACAAATGTAAATAAACTCTTAACTCCTGTGTAGGAACAGTCAGTCAGATTAGAGCAGGGGTGTCCTACAGAGTTTCGCTTCAACCCTAATTAAACACACCTGATCCAGCTAATCAAGGTCTTCAGGATCGCTAGAAACTTCCAGGCAGGTGTGCTGGAGCTAAACTCTGCAGGACACTGGCCCTCCAGGAGCAGAGTTTGACACCCCTGGATTAGAGCCTCTATTATTAGTTATTAGACTCATGGGTGTATCTTCTGAGCTTGAGATGATTATCACACACTGTGTCTCACCTCATGTTCGTTCTCCTGCAGAACCAGTATAATGTCTCCAGGTTCTGTGTTGGGTGACTGATCTGCTTCTCCACTGAACGGGATCTTCTGTCCGTGTCTCATTCCTTTATCCACATGAACCTCCAGAACTTTCACCTCTTTACACACTTTATGCCCGTCGCATTCTTTACATCGATCTTTCTCATGGATCACCTCCCCTTAAAACAGACACCAGCATCAAAACCTCACACATACATCACCGTTAGAATCGTCACCTTCACAACACAGAAAATAAGAGGTGGAACTGAATATTCACCCTCTCCATTGCAGTCGGTACACACAGACTGCATCTGCTGGACCATGCCCGGGGCCAGCTGTCTGATCATGATCCTCATGCCACATCCCCTGCAGGTGGCACACTTCTGTACCGCCCCTGTTTTACCCCCCTGACTGAGGACGTGAGAACAAGATTCTATAGTAACTGTGACACACTGACGTTCTGTTAAAGAACAAACACTCACCCATCACAGGCACTACAGAGAACGTTCTTGCTGAGTTGTAGTTTGGTTGTTTTGCCGTTGTATAGATCTTCTAAAGACACTCTGTGTTCAAAACAAGAACTGTTGAGAATCCTCTGCAATATCGTTCCAAGTGCATGACTTGTTTGCTTTTTTTAATCTCCTTTTTGACTTGAAATCACTATCCATTTTTAATTGTATGGAAAAGTGGAACATTATGCAAAATTTCTTGTTTTGTGCTCCACAGAAGGAGAAAAAACAGATTTGAAACAACCCGCACATGAGGGTGAGTAAATGACAGTATATTCATTTTTGTGTGAAATTTCCCTTTACATATTCGTCCTTTTTTTGTCGAGCAACATTTTCACTCAGTTTCCAGCCCAGCTCTTTGAATTCTTAGCACAGGTAAAGATAGAGGAGTCACTCACTTCAGTGGATGTATCATGTCTTCTCCTCTCCGTCGCCCAGCGTTACGACTCCGGCTGCTCTGACCTTCCATAAAGCCGAACAGACCTCCACCAAAGATGTGGGAGAAGATATCCTCCATTCCTGCTCCCCCACCTCCCCCCTCACGCAGGCCCTGCTCTCCATATCGCTCGTACAGCTCCTTCTTCTCTGGGTTAGTCAGAACCTCGTACGCAAAACTGATCTCCTTAAACTAACAAACGTGTTCTGCAGTCAACATGAGTCACTTTAGTACTTTTACAGTTACAGTATAAGTGCTAACGAGGTCATGACATATCAATGACCATAACATTCATATTTAACATGCACAGCGACTCACCAATGAGCACATTTACTATTTTAATATCAAGAGCCAGAAAAAACATCTACAGAACTTCATTTACTAGTAGAAAAGGTTCTGATGTTAAAAATAGACACCACTAGCCCCGCCCACATTTAAACTTCAACAGCCCAGTGACCTCAGGGGAAAATATGATCGATGCATCACATGACCTCTGTAATTTTACACCTCACCTTGTCACCTGCATTGGGGTTTTTATCAGGGTGATATTCTTTTGCTAATTTCCGGTATGCCTGAGAATGAAATCACAAAAATATCACATTTTAATCACAGTTCCTAAGAACAAACTATATTGTTTCTCTCTGTGGTTTTCAATGCCAGTTTTGCTGTGCTGCCTTTGCCTGATAAAATTACCTGCATTTCTGAAACATATGTGCTTACTGTACAATCAACATAATCAAAGACATTTTAATTATTTTGTGTGCCAGGGCTGGAGACTGTTCACCTTCAGATAAAGAGGTTTCAGACCATAACATGTTTGTGTACATCTAATACAAAACTTAAATGAACCATCTCTCCAACACTGACATCAGCTCAAATTGATCACAGCAGCAGGTAAGCTAAGTCTCTAATTTCCTTATAGCGCATCAGGGATCTTCAGATGATGCTCAACAGCCAGTGCGTAAACACAGAGGAGCGTTACGGCTATAAAAGCAGTACACAAACGACACGTTTCACCATGCATCCCTCAAAGCTGTTCCAAAATCAGTGCATGATCTACACAGGGCCAAAGTGGAGCATTTAAGCAGCACGAATCCTGCAAAACATGCCAGCGGCTGCCCAACACGCAGCATCCCACGTTGCTCATCTTTCATATGATGATGCGACGCGACGGGCGGACGGGAGCGTCTCTACCTTCTTGAGCTCGTTTTCGCTGGCTGACGGAGACACTCCGAGGATGTCGTACAGTTTAGTGTCTGCGACGTTCGCCATGTCTGCAGACCGGTGCAGCAACTGCGCGAGGACGAGCGGAGAGTGAGAGACAAGCACAGAGAGAAAAAGACAGAGAGAGAGAGCGAGAGAGAGAGAGAGAGGAAAGCTGGCTGCGAGACGTCACGTGCGCGCCGCTGCGTCAGAGCAGTGCCTGCGCTCTCACTTAATGTCTGGTTGAAAGTGAAACTTCACCCATTTCAGTGCCAACTGAAAGGTCACTTTTATTTAGCCAATCAGCAGCATTTTCTTTCCACACTGACAGTTCAACTGTGGTCAGAAACTCAACATGTAAATTAAACATCAGACATGTAACGATGTGTCAGTGCAGACAGACCGATTGTTCATGTCATGACTGATACAAACAGCATGGGAGGAAATTAAAGCAGTACTTCAGGTACATTGTCATAACAAATGGTTCATGAATCAGTCACAATGAATCAGCCACAAACACACACACACACACACACACACACACACACATAAATGAAGGTAATTTTGTCTTTTTTATAGTCATGTAATAATTGTTTATATTACTCCAGAACAATGCAATGCTGTGATATGATGCATAGCATTTAGATGTAAGGATTTAGATGTGTAAGGAAAAGAGATCAGGTTTTCTCAGAGCATAAATGAGTGTTCATTAACACACAACCTCTAAAGTATTTCAGCTGTGACTCTGAATCAGAATTCTATTTTGATTTTATTTTACAGACTCTGTCAGAATGGCTGTCAGGGTGTAAATATGATTTTAGTGTACCGCTGACTGCACACTGTGCTGTTTTTAAAGTATGTGAAACAGTATGTAGTGTCTCTCGCAGGGTTTAACGTGTTGATCCTGCAGGGGGCAGAAAAGCGTTTCACCACAAACACACAAATGCTGCTGGTTCTGCTACACACCTGACTTTCACTCTACACTTATAAAGAAACACAATCTATGCAGACAACTGCTCCAAAAATCACACAAAATACTCCAACACACCGCGATTAGAATTAACACACACTCGTGTGTGCGTGTCAATGGTTTTAATGGTTCAAACATACATCTGTATACCATGCTGAGTTCTCATAACATTTGAATAATGATTCAGACAGGCTGTGTTCTGCGTCATCATAACTAGAGAATGTTTCTCTCAAAATATCACAATAACAATTCTTTACATTCCTGGACGTTTAGAGTTGATCAGTTAATGGAGAACAGCAGCACATCTCCATCATTTACTATAGGGCAGAGAAACGCGTGATCTCAGTGCAAACACGTCCAGTACAGTAATGTACAGTAATTGACTCTCCGGCAGATATTGCTTGATTATTTGTTAGTTATGACTGTAACTCTTATGTAGAGTGAACTGCAGTACTTGAAGCTTTAAAACTTTAGGAGTGGGGTGTCAGTTATTTTGGTTTCCTCCCTCTCTGTATTTAAGGATCTGCTCTATCCGTGAAGAAGGTTTTCTGAGGCAGGTCTGAAAGTCAGTCCAGTTTTTAACTAACGATCTCTCTGTTGTAATGTTTTAAACCCAAGACTTCATCTTAACAGCACTGGCGGGCTTCAGTTTCTTCTTCAAATCCTTTCAATGTAAGAACTTGTTTTGGCTTTGAAAGTGACCAGACCCTATACTGGTAGTTAAAGTGAAATCATTACTGATCAACAGTTAACTGACACGTTCTGTAACTAAATTAACTAAGCATCTCTTGGTTTCCTCCACAGACGTCTGTCGGGCTGTAAAGAGTAACACTCGTCTGGTGTGTTTCAGCTGGTATTAAAGAACACAAATGAAAGCGCTGCTGCTGATCTGCGTGTTTGTGCTGCCGCTGCAGACGCTGCCGCTGCGCCACAGGTGAGTGAACGACACTTTTACTCACGGCTCACCGGCGCCGCCCGGTTTATATCTGTACCGAGAGATGCACGCTGATGCACAACGATTCACAATGCTGAAATTACCACCTAAACGTGCTGGATCATACATCATACACCTAAACGTGCTGGATCACACATCGTTCACGTGCTGTAGATAATCTGTTCACTACGGCGAGTTCTGAAGAGGTTCGTTTTGGAAATCTTTATTCAGAGCGAGTGCGCGTTACTGCTATCCAAATGAAACGCACCGTTAACAGATAGGATCCACACGTAGCTTAGATTCTAGATTGTGTTGTTCAACATTGTGAACGGGCAGATGACTTGACACTAGTTATAATTTTGATGTGTCACTTGAATGTCTCCACGGCACAGTTTCTCATATTCTCATACCAGTTTCTTCAACTCCTCACAGTACACAGACTGGCTACTCTAACCTTCGGACGTTCACTTAAAATATATACATGTCAATGTATTAGATGAGAAAACAATGCACCCGATGGCATTTATTGTATATTTATCTATGTGAGTTTGAAGCGAGAAGGGTCCGAGAGACGCGTGAGGTCACAGGAACAAACTGATTTAAAACTTAGTGATTACTAATTTATTGATTACTAACTTAGTGATTAACTGTGCTGGACTGCTGGAAAGCTCTCAGATATTATGATGGAATCGAGCTTTTAGAAACCACAAAGCAGTGTCAGGCATTACCATGCGTGTGAAAGAATGAATGAAAATTATAAAACACTAAATCAAGAAAATAAACTAGACAGACAACCAAACACAGACAAATGAGAAGTTAAAAGAAGAGACTCAGCACAGTATAGTAATGATGGGGTGTGAGTGTTTGTGTATGAGGACAGACAGCAGTGTGAACTGCATTGAAAGCAGTGTGTGTAGAGGAGTGTGACTCCAGACTGAAAGACCTTTTCAGACTCTCCTTTAATTAAGATTGAAGAAACAAGCAGGAGCTCAAATTTGTGTTCAACACAAACACACACACACAAACCTGAACTGACCTCAAGCGCCTGCCATCCACATGTCCGGTTCCACTTACAGAACCAGCGTCCTGTTCCAATGCAAAGAGCAGTGCCAGCCATTAAGATGTGGTACCACGTGTTTCTGTGTCAAAATGAGCAAAACAGTCATGACCTAGCGTTAACATACTGGTTCTGATATGCATATATGATGCATACAAAACATTATGACACAAATATTAAACAATACATCACATATAAAAGAAAATATCAAAAATGTAAGTGAATCATTTGCTACAAACAACTAACCAGCCTGAATTACAATACGAAAATCTACCATAAAGAAAACTAACATACTTAATTTGAAAAGTATACAAGTGTGTAGTATACAGTGTAAAAGTATACAGTTGTATGATGGGTACTAGTGGGTTTATTTATAAGCTATCATCCACTAAACAAGCTGCCCTTTAACCAGTAACCTGACAAAAACAATAACAGGGTGATTATGAATAAGCTGGTCTGAATAAACTGTGTCTGGGTTTATTTTGGGTAACGACCTTCTGACTGTACATTATTACATTCATCTGAAACAATCACAGATCATGTGCAAGACAGATTCTGCGGACAGAGAATGAACTCTCCTTCTCTTCCTGTTCTATCAAAAACAATACAGCTTTTACACTGTGTTCCTGTCTGAATGTTCCACGAAGAACCAGAGACCCAACAATGTCCTCAGAACCTTATTTCTGATGTTCTCTAAAAGTTCTCTCAGAGTTATCAAAAACATTCTTGCAGTAGTGTTAGTAGACCTTTTTGTAACATTATATATCTAAAATGTAAAGTTGTTAACGAAACATTTGAAAACATTACATAACCAAGCAACAACATTAATACAACAGCTAACAAACTGGACGATTGAAATGTTTGTAGAACTTTCAAAATAACATTTTTGTTACTTAATGGAAATGTTACCGAAATGTTTTTACAACCTTGAACTATTAGCTGGGCAGAAGACAGGAGAACAAGTTGGAGGTGAGGAAGTGTGTGTGAGGGGATATTAGTGCACATGCCTCAGATAAATGGACTCCAGCCACAAAAACATTCACTGTGACGCTGAAGTTCATCATCTGAGTTAATCATCTGAAGAACATCAGTTTGTGTATGAGCTTCATGGGTGGTCAACCAAACTACTTCTCTTTCTATTACCAGAGTGAGTATTCACGGAAAGTCATGGAAGCGTCCAGAAACAGGGGGCAGTGTTGCCATGGAAACGGTCACCATTCCTTCAAAAGCTTGGAGTGTCGGGGCGAGGGAGCGCCGCGGGGTCTGGAGGGCCCTCCTGCATAAAGGACACTTATCCAGACAGAGCAGCACTGTGTCCAGTCACAACAGCAGCCCTCTGGGACGTTCCCGGGGGCGACGACATGATAACAGGTCACTGTGGGGTCACCCCCAGGGTCAGCTGATGCGCGTGGGATGCGTGCTTGGAACCTGCCAGGTACAAAACCTCAGCCATCGTCTGTACCAGCTGATGGGTCAGAACGGACGCCACGACTCTCCAATCAATCCCAACAGCCCACAGAGTTACGGATGAAAGTGACCACAAAAAGAACATTCAGGTTTCAGTGCTAATCAGATCAAATCTGTGTGGACTGTCTGATTGTAAAATACATTAGGTTTAAGGGTGAGGTGTAATTTATGCATTACTGGCATCATCAAAAGGAATCAAATACTGACTGTTTGAAAGGTTTCCCCCGTGTGCAATGGGCGGGGCAAACAAGAAGCCCTGCCCCTAACTCTCACTGCAATCTGAGCAACATTAAAAGCATCACAGCCCGACAGCGTTTACAATCTTCAGGGAAATAAACTTTACTGAAAGCTCTCTCTGCTGATTAAACCAGGACAGGAGAAAGTATCTCCACACAGCTTGAAGTGTCCAAAGACGTTTCACTGGATCACTGTATATTCCCACTGTAACTTTTAAAATGTCAAATCTCCCTCCACAAATCTCACAAACTTTCAACACTGTCCAATCACCTGCGTGCCAACAGTCTCGCCAAATAAACACACAAATAAAACATGAGTGACCACTTTTATAAACATGATTCTCTGGCCAAACAAGCGCCCCCCCCATCTAAACACACACCTTCTGTTTCTCTTAGTGATGTCAGTGATGGAATATATGTGTGCTATCTTCATCCTCATCCTCAAACGTTACCATTAAACATAAGGCACTTTAAAGGATTAATCACCTTCTTTAATGGCATTGACTTAAATGGAATAAGATGTTATTTATTTAAGCTTAAGGGTACTTGAGGTGTAAATATTGTACAAGTGTATAATAACTGCATGTTTATAGTTATCTGTCTCTCTTGTGTATTTTCATATAATTTAGCTGTCAATAAACAATAACAATGGACATATTTTCAGTATTAGTGTTGTTAGCGCTAATTTGTGTAATATTCTATATGTATGACAGATGCTAAGAGATCATATGGTCAATTCTTTCTCTAATCCATGTTCACACATGTTGAGAGCCAGACTAGCCTTCGGGAAATCTGAGGTCACACTGCCCTCTGCTGGATGCAGCCTGTCATGTTTTCATTAACACGCGCTTCTTCAACCTTTGTCAGGCCAGGAACCCCAGACTGACTTCTGAGTCAGACCTACACTAACACGTGTACAGTGTATAAAACATTCATAATAAATGTAGTCAAACACGAGTACATCACACTGTTATACAAATCCTTTTACAGAATTAAATGAATATACAATATAGCAGGAAATTCTGAACTGTGTCAGATGATGTCAGACTGTGTGTGTTTGTGTGTGTGTGTGTGTGTGTGTTTGCGTAAACTGTGGACTTCTGATCTCAGACACAGTGTCACAAATACATCACAGACTCACCCGCATTCTGTCAGCCAATAAAACGCAGGGGTGTAACATACAAAAACAGACACGCTAGCCTAACAATGAATTTACACAAACTGATGTGTTTGAAAAAAAGAAATTCTTAGAAAATGCTCAAATTCCTGAATGTCCCGCAGCATCTCAACCAAATGACGTTCAAAAGAAAACAAAACTGCCCAGACATGACACACAACTAAACCTGACCTCAATACCACACAGACTAAATAACTAAATCCAACTAAATAAACAAGTTACTTTGTAATGACACATATGAAGAAAGTTTCAAAATATTACACATACAGTATTGTACAGTACCTTGGCCAGTTACGTTTTGTTGTGATGAATTTGGGCTTTAAACAGTGTGGGTAAACTGAAGGGGTTTGAATACATATTACACAGACAAGAAGCAAAACATATGCCGATCTTATATTCTGTTCCTATATTCTTCAATTCGTGCAATGTTTTAACCTTTTACAGCAAAACCTCTTCATCAGTGTAACAGTCCAGTGTGTCTGAACTCCATCACTGAATGTGGGTCAAATATCACTGCTAGATCGAGACGAGCACTGATACACGTAAACACACACAAACACCTTTACACACACTGACAGACCCCTGCAGGAGCCAGACAACAGGTGACCTGCAGAAAGTTAAACTGTTACTAGTTGTTTCCTCTCCAGTTCATGGACCCCAGTAGTGCAGCATTGATAAATAGAGAACTCAGAGGCAGCAGCTCCAAACACACAACTTTCACCATAACCCGGACTGAGAGAACACCAGCTAAACCATGAGGGTGGTTAACCTGGTATGTACCTCACATGTGTTCAATAATTGATATGATGCTTTGAGCATGAGATGTAGGTATCACAGATCAGCTGTTAATCATACCCTGATAAACTAGAAAGGCTTTTATCAGTCATTGTGATTGTAGTTTTATGGTACAGGTAGATGCAAGTGTGTGTCAGTCCATTATTTATATTTTTGACACCATCACTGCTAGGGTCCCGACCCCTCTCTGGCGTATCGCCCTGACTGTCTTCAGAAAGAAAAGGAAGAGTTCAGGAACTTTGAGGTAACATGTTTCCATACAGTAAAGTCATAAATCCATGTATCGCTCCTGGCTGATGTCACACTGTTATTTTCGTTTGCTGTGTATGTGTGTGAGACAGAGTGGCGCTCTATTTGACCGTGTGTTTAACACATATAAACTGATGCACACGTATCAGACGCTGGACTTTGTTAAGAAGAAGGTTAGTCGGCTAATTTCACCTAATTTAACACACACCTTTACACACACATCAGTTCAGTTCAAATTGTCGCATAATGTATACTGCAAACTTACATTCAACATTCTAGGAATGTTTCTTTGGTTCAGCTGGGCATGTTTCCCTATTGTTTCAAAGTCCAGGTGGGCTAAAGTAAACGTTACAGTACATTTCACAATGACCAACATAAACTGAACATGACCTCTGACCTCAGCATCTGGAGTGGGCTAACTGCAGTCACTTCATCATGCCTGTGATGGACAGCATCAATTCTCTTGATGATCTTGTTGATGAATCTGATCCTGACGTTGACTTCCCAAACTCTTTCCACGCGTTCCAGACCGCCGAGGGGATCCGCAGAGAGCACCCTGATAAAGGTGAGGAGTCAGCAGGGTCAAAGGTCGCAGGACTGTTTTCAGTGCATGTCCTGTGTAGATGTTTTTCATAAACACATACCTGAAGATATAGTTTTCTGAAGCACCAATCAATATATCCACACCATAAAGTCTTTCTTTTTTCCAGAACTACTAACCTTAAAAACATATGAAACATATACAAACATTGAACTGTATAATCTCTTTAACAACATTAGATGAAAACAAACACTGCACAATATCTATAAGCATTTAACTCTGTTTTTCCTCACTGTGTCCAGATTGGTTCCAGCTGGTTGGTCTGATCCATGACATTGGAAAAATCATGGCCCTGTATGGAGAGCCACAGGTGGGATGAGGGTTTGAGGGCCGCTCAGACAGGTCACATGGGTTGAACAGTACACAGGTGATTTGAGACAGTGTGTTGTTTACTGCAGTGGGCAGTGGTTGGAGACACATTCCCTGTGGGATGCAAGTTTCAGGATTCAATAGTGTTTAGAAACTCAACATTTGAAGAGAATCCAGATGAGAAAAACCTCACGCTCAAGTACAACATTTCTGTGTCTTATTGAAGTGTCTTATATCTGTATGAACTTTTGTTATGAGCCACAGAAAATGAACTTCACATTCACAAGTGTTTGTTCTGTTGGATGAAATGGAGGTTAATGTTTGATGTGATGCTTTTCCTCTGCAGCACAGAATTCGGGATTTATAAACCCCACTGTGGGCTGGATAGTGTCCTCATGTCATGGGGTCATGATGGTGAGTGATGTCACAGGATGTGAAGCACACGGCTGCTTGCTGCTGACTGTACATTTGCTGAAGAACTGTAAATTAAATTGTAAAGTGTAAAGTGTAAAAACGGTATATTAAATGATTCTTACATTATTTCAGAGTATTTGTACCAGGTAATGAAGTTTAACAAGTGCACCATCCCTGAGGAGGTAAAGTCACACAGAGAACTCATTTTCAAACTAGATAAAGAATTTCAATAGAATTTTGAATAGAACTACACAAACAGTAGAATTTTACTGATGGTTTCAGAACACACAGTTTTAAAGTGATCAAATCAACAGTGTTTAACCCTCACACTCTTCCTCCCTTTTGTTGTTCTGTCAGGGGTTAAACATGATTCGCTTCCACTCCTTCTACCCGTGGCATTCGAACGGAGACTACATGCATCTGTGCAACGAGAAAGACCTGCAGATGCTGCCCTGGGTCAAAGAGTTCAAGTCAGTCATCAGTTTCTCGACGAGTCGCTTGTGTTTAATCTGTTGTGTGAGGCACATATTCACACCACTGACCCTCTTCTGTGAGGTCTGGCTTTGATTTCTACAGTCAGATCAATAATCAGTCTGTTTGTCTTTCTTACAACAGCAAGTTTGATCTGTACACGAAGAGCACTGACCTGCCTGATGTGAAGAAACTCAAGCCATATTATCAGTCACTTATTGATAAATACTGCCCTGGATTACTGCACTGGTGAACTGTAACCCTGTGACACACACACACATTTAAAGAGGAAATCACCTGTTAATCTGAGCCAATCCAGAGATGAGAATATTACACACACTCATGGGTGGGCTTGGGCCAGTAAACATCCATCATTTTAGTGTGTTGTATTCTACTGATTCACACAGACAACCTAGTTATAACTGTAATCTCTTTTACATCTGACAAGTATATTATAGAGATATTCTAGCTATAAAACACTCAAATTCATAGTATGAGATCTACATACATGTAAATAAATAGTTCATTTTCATTTATCAATTCTATAAATTACAGAACTTTGTGATGTCTTTATGTCAGCGTGTATTTTTATGTTTATTAAAAACATACGGCCAAGTTTGTGTCCTACGAGTACAAACTCAAGCTTTTGATGTTCAGAAATCAGCAGCACCTGTTTAATAGAAGCTCTAATCCAACTGATATTATAAAGCTTAGAGATTCGTCATTCACAATATTTGTATAAGACTGAAGTGATTATAATAGTTGCGGAGTTATTTCCAAACTGAGTATTGACTGATAACTTGAGTTATACCAAATAATGCATTTGTTTCCTTTTACATGCATTCCTGACTTTGTAAAGAGAATTGTACCGTTGATATTCATACATATACATTTGACAGATGCATAAATATCTTACAGTAAATTGACTTACAGTAGGTACTGAAGGTATAGTTTTGATATGTTTGTATATGTTTGATATGTTTTGCAACCTTTGGCTGCAAACACAGTGCTCTACCAACTGTGCTACAGGAACACCTGTTGGTACTACTGTCACACTGCACTAAATACAAACCAGACAAGAACCAGCAGGAGAATTCTGAGTGTGTTTTATTGTTCTAGTTAACAGAGGAACATCAAGGTCATGGGAACAGATCTGTGTGTCTCTCTTTCACCTGCATACATTACACCACAGTAAATTTGTCCTGGTTGAGCTCGGTCACACATGGCCTTCAGGGTCAAAAAAGCCTTGTTTAAAATTACACATTTCACCAAATGTTTCATTCTTTTCACCAAGGCCACGAGAACTGACTGTAAACAATCATCTGTGATCTCGCCCACAAGAAGATGAACAATGAAACAATGAAAGGTGACGGTAAGGCCAAACATCTTTAAGGACTGCAGCCTAGAGACCAGTTTCTCTCTTATATATTGATTACAAAGTCATCCCATCCCTTATTGATGACGTTCTCCACTAGAACAATGAAACGTCGTCATTGCAATGAACAAACACAGATAAACGAGTGAAACAGAGACTCAACAGTACTTTGTAAAAGAAAGGTGTGTGCGGTTCTCCAAAAACGCTCGGACATCAGAGAATTGCCCTTGTCATCATTTTCCATGCACGTGACAGAAAGCGCTACTGTACAGCAAGCGACTGTTTTCAGGAGAGGCTGCAGTACAGACTATTGGCTGAGAATGAGTTTCATTTCCACCTTCTGTCGACGCAGCAGAGAACGCGGCCGACTAGCTGCCTTACAGTAACACACACAAATATTTCAGGGGATGTAAATCATAGTAAATACAAAAAAGAAAACACAAATGACAGCAAATAACAGGGTAAATAACTGCACGATTATGCCTCGGATTGTTCTTGGGGTACGTTTTCATCTATTTCCATTGTGCTTCCATTCTCCTGCTTTTCTTGTTCCACCACCTTCTTTTTAAAAAAACAAAATGCATCAGTTCTTCATCATTAACGGAGAAATTTGACAGGTAAAATAATCTCACTTACTTTGGCGTCTCTCTCCGCAAACTTCTGGAACATGTTGGCGTAGAGGCGTTTGTCCTTCTCGTGTTGCTCTTTGATGTGTTTCTGACAGAGCACGATCTGGCTCTTTGCAGCCTTATTGGCCGGATACAACTGAGTGACGCGCTGGAAGTCTGCTCTCGCCTTCTCAAACTCTTTCATGGCCACCAGCGCATCCCCTCGCCTGAACAACGCTTTCTCATTATTGGAGTCCAGCTCCAGGGCCTTCACACAAATAAAATCCCAAGAGCAGACAGAAATGACAACAAACACAGTACAAAATGTTATTCTACAAAATGTAGAATAGAACAGTTTGGCATATTTCTACCTTATACATAAATTAAGGCTTCCAACACATTTAGTATTAGTTAATCATGAGGAACTCCAAATGCGCCTTCTAAATCGCCCCATTTACATTAAACAAATAAAATCAATCTGGTGCAATCTATGGAAAAACATGACATTTCCTACCTTGTCACAGTTCTCGAGGGCGGGGCTTGGCTCCTGCAGTTTTAGGTAGCACATTGCCAGGTTAAGGTGGGCAGCCAATCGCAGTGCTTTGGCTTTCTCTTCCTCCTCCCCCTGCAGGCTGGATTCATGCTCCAGCCAGGACACAATGCGTTTATACTGCACGGCTGCTTGCTTGTATTTCCCCTCCTGTGCACACAAACACGCTCCAGTTCATCACATATCGGCCTGCAGTCATTCATGAACTGCGTACACAATGAAGGGATCTTCAAGTAGTTTATGAATAAATAAAATGGGATGAACGCATGAGTTAAGCTAAAGGTGCTTTACAAATCTTCTACCTTGAAATACTGAGTTCCTTTCTCCTTGACAATTACGCTCTGCTCCAGTTTCTCACTGGAGTTCATCTCCCACGACTCTTTGGCCTGCAGGGCAGAACAACATCATCACCTCACACTGGCACAAAACAGCCACTGATCACACACACATCACTCCCTGAGTGTAATGAAGCATGATTCAAGCCCAAGTAAAAGCAGTCTGACCACACTGGGTTAAGTGTGTCAATTCTAGTGGCACAAAATGAAATTATAGAAGTAACGACTGTCTTTAGACATACAGAAACCTAGAGCTCCTGCTTCTGAATTCTTCTGTTCTGAGATCAGTGTATTTATCTTGTGATTCTGAAGCTATTATAAGCTTGTTGTTATTACTCTTATTATATAAAGTCATGACATCTATTACAATGGGTGTTATCACTGAAATCTGTATCACAGTATGAATACAGTTACATGACACTGACAGCATATATATCATATTTACTTCTGTTGCAACCCAAAGGTGTTTACATAATGGGAAAATATTCAGTGAATTGAGTAGTTTAGATTAGATTAATGCAGATCTGTATAACTGCAAACCAGAAGTTTATCATAACTGAATGAGTTTTAGTATCAGCACGGATGTGATGTCATTCTGTCTTGAACTCTGAACACACAGTGGAGCTGCTCTGCTGTCATTTGAATATCAGGTTGAATCTCATTTTACTGAGGTTTGATTCAGAAGGGCAGTCTGACCTTCTCAAAGGCTTTCAGTTTGATTTTGTACTGCAGGGTCGCATCAGGTGGAATGTTGAATTTGTCATTGCCAGCAGCTCCAAAACCGTACCTGAGAACAGTGGCAAAAAACAAAATAAATTATTCTAAAACAGTTTGGGCCCTTAATTCTGATTGGTTGAGCTACATTTAATCACTCTATAAATCAGTATTTCTGCGCCACTGTGTCTTGTGTGTTGCTGCTGCTAACCAACTACATTTCTTTGGCGGAAGAAAGATTTTTTTTAAATCAGTAACATTATATTTATGTTGCTTTGTGTTTATTTCATGAAACCTTGCCAGGCATATAGAATAACTGTTTTATTAAAGCACTATGCCCCATGAAACCATGATTTATAGTGAATTTAGAACAGCTCAGCATACTGCGTAACAAAGCCCCTTAGCTGTTCTCAATTCACTATAAAGCACGACTTCCCAGGGCTTATAGTTTAACAAACACAGCCAGATGATCAGCTAGCAGATGAACAGCTACAGTGAGCAGGTGTTTTTACTTTGGTTTGATGGTGAAGAGCGCCTCCTCTCCCTGCTCCATACACTGCAGGGCTTTCTCCACACCTGGAGGTAGACCAAAACTCTCTCCATCTCCCACCTCTAACTTCAGCTCCCGCTCGTCAAAGACACGCCCCTCATGACGGCCCTCCAAACACACTGGCCCACAGAAATGATGCACAAGTGAAAAGATCAAATGTAGGGTGTGAAAGTTCTGCTTTAATTGGCTGACAACATTTGTCAGCCAACAAGTTCACATTTTCTTAAGCGACATAATTAAAAATGACATTGCTTTGTGTGGTATCTATTAATGAACAATTAGGTTTTTTAATATATTACACTCTCAACATCTGAGGTAATAATTCAATTCTCTGGGAAACACTGAAGTACAAGTTAAAACAAAGAGAACCGCTGCTGCTTATATTCTGCATGACCTGTTATAGTCACAAGTAGCCCTCGAGTAAATGACATGCGTTTAAGAGTGTTTACCCTCCACAGATGCTCCCTCATTAGGTTTTGTGTAACCTTCCCCTTTAGTGATGATCCTGCGAATGATTCCACCATCTTCATCATCAGTGATATCCTCACCGCAGAACTCAAACAGCTCCACCTGCCCACACAAACACAAAACACAGCAAAACAGACCCAGACTCTTAGATAAAACCCAGCAGGTACACATTCATTCATTCATGTGATGAACACAAAACACAGCAAAACAGACTGAGACTATTAGACAAAACCCAGCAGGTACACATTCATTCATTCATTCATGTGATGAACACAAAACACAGCAAAACAGACCCAGACTATTAGACAAAACCCAGCAGGTACACATTCATTCATTCATGTGATGAACACAAAACACAGCAAAACAGACCCAGACTATTAGATAAAACCCAGCAGGTGCACATTCATTCATTCATGTGATGAACACAAAAGACAGCAAAACAGACCGAGACTATTAGACAAAACCCAGCAGGTACACATTCATTCATTCATTCATGTGATGAACACAAAACACAGCAAAACAGACTGAGACTATTAGATAAAACCCAGCAGGTACACATTCATTCATTCATGTGATGAACACAAAACACAGCAAAACAGACCGAGACTATTAGATAAAACTCAGCAGGTGCACATTCATTCATTCATGTGATGAACACAAAACACAGCAAAACAGACCGAGACTATTAGATAAAACCCAGCAGGTACACATTCATTCATTCATGTGATGAACACAAAAGACAGCAAAACAGACCGAGACTATTAGATAAAACTCAGCGGGTACACATTCATTCATTCATGTGATGAACACAAAAGACAGCAAAACAGACCGAGACTATTAGATAAAACTCAGCGGGTACACATTCATTCATTCATGTGATTGGCTCTCACCTGGAACACAAGGGTAGCATTGGGTGGGATTTTGGGAGGGCTGCCGGCAGCACCGTAAGCATACTCAGGTTTACAAATCAGCTGACAGATTTCACCAATCTTCATTGTTGCCACACCAATATCCCAAGCTTTGATCACCTGACCTGTGAAACAGTACAAACTGCTTAGTCCAGATTTGTGCTTTGAAGTGATCTATACAGTACAGTGTGAACAGTGTGAACTAATCTGGTTTGCAGAAGTATAAACAAAACACACACCTTTTCCCAGCTCAAAGGAAAACTTCTCCCCTCGATCACGGCTCGAGTCGAACTGTGTGCCATCCAGCAGGGTTCCAACATAGTGCACGAAAACTTTATCACCAGTCATAGGCAACTCAGTGCCAGTGCCCTCCACCTTGATCAGCTGTAGAGGAGAAACAGATGATTCATCTGTTAGATGCACACTACACCTGCGAGCTGTCAATCTATAAACACTGCATGGCTGACGCTAATCACAAATAACATACCGATGATTACAGCACATCACATTTCAATTGTGCCAAATAAATGTGTCTCATAATTAAGCATATTGCATTTCTTATAACGCATATTGTTGAAAGAAACAAGTTATTTCTGTCTTTGTCTGCGCGTCCACCTGTAAACAGACTCTAGAACACGGGAGAAATTTCCAGAAACTACAAGCTCAGATGCACGTGTGCTGTGCATGTCCTGCCACTGATTTCATCACATTACACACTTCTCATACACAAAACACTAGCAGTTATCTCACGGATATCACGCTCACTGACCTACATAGATGAGGAGATGTGGGGCAGAAATCATTGCATGTCACAGGTCAGCGTGCGCTGCAGTGCACTAGCCAACCTGCTTAGCTAACACGCTAACATACGCCATTTACAAAAGCACAGGAACAAGCACGTGTAAACGCAAATGAGGGTTTTAAACGTTTTAATGACAAACAGACACTGTCCGCGGTATAGTGTGCAAACTGACCAATCACACTGACAAACACTGAAAATAAGCAGAAATTAGCCATGGCAGCTTCTAGCAAACAAAGCAAAGGAAGTTTGAAGCCATTTATATCGTCGATAAATAAAATCAGCTACACAGTGTAATGTCGTCACACTTTATAGAGTATCTTCAGTAACACGCATTCACTCAGTCACACCTTCAGTAAGAGTCAATGCGGCTCGTTTTACTGCAGTATTTACCTTTAAAACTCCTCCATCTCTCTTGGGAGTAATGTCTTCACCCTCAACTGGGACGCTACAGCCCTCATTCACCACCTCTTCTGCAGTCATCTTTCATTTATTACGACAATGTCCCTCAGAAAGTCGACAGTATCGTCAGTCTCCTCACAGAACCGCTGCGGTCTTCCCTCCACAGAAACCAGTGACGACTCGACCTCTGCACGTACAAACAGCTTCAGTGTCGCTATTAGGAATACGCGTGTCGTTCTAGAAAACTCGAAAGGGTGTGTTTAGAAACTGCCGGTGGATGAATGTGGTTTATAATCCACACACGGGCTGTACGAGACGTTTATATGACGTGCTGCTCCGCCGCTGTAAACCGACGCGACTCAGCGAACTTTCCAGAGCGGCTGCAGCGCGAGTCTAGAACTGTATGCTTAGGGACCGTCGCTAAACGCAGAACTACAATAATGAACGAAATGCATGATTCGCGTTTATATCATGCGTTTGTAATTATTTCACATTTGCTATTTCAAATACTGTTCATACTGTATACATAGAATATTATAATAAACTCTATTTATATAGTACCCTTTAATATTTTTAAGGTAACGTTTAAAGAGAGGGTGCGCATGTAGTCTATATTACCATATTGTAGACAATAACGTTATTTTTATTCTGTATTCGTCTACACTTCCTTAACTAATCAACTAACACACCACCACTACCTCTACTTCTTTTATTATATATATATATATATATATTTCAGCTTCTTACACTGTGTTGGAATACCTGAGACCTGTTTATAGCACTTATTAATTGTTGCTCTTATTGTTGTTGAAATTGCCTCCTTGTCCTCATTTGTAAATCGCTTTGGTTAAAAGCGTCAGTTAAATGGCAAAATGTAAATGCAGTGTCTTTTCGGTCTTTGCGAGGTACTGAAATTTGCCGCGAGTCCCTATTCTGTAAGAAGTTTTCCTTCGTTGTGATTGGCTGAGGGAGAAGACTGGCGCGTTCGTTCAAGGAAGTGCTTCGTTTTCCTTATTTATGGGATCATCTATGAACGCGTTACTATAGTAATCTGTGATTTTAATGAAATAATCTACCAGTTCATTTGAAATAAGAACGGAAGCTGTCCGTAGTTTAACGGGCCCTAATACGGTTCTGTTAGTTCTGTGTTGGTGTTAAAGATCACATATCATGGAGCGCGACAGGTTCCCTTTCCCCTTCCAGCCTTATCCCATCCAGGAGCGCTTCATGGAGTCCCTTTACACTGCTTTGGATCAGGGGAAAGTTGGTATATTCGAGAGTCCAACTGGCACGGTCAGTCCGATCATCTGTCATGTGTTACACAGCACTGATGAGTGTTTGAACACTTTCTATATTTCAGGGAAAGTCTTTAAGTCTTATCTGTGGTGCACTGACATGGCTGAGAGATTACGAGGAGAAGAAGAAACACGAGGCCGCTAAACTCCTGGAAGGTTCACAGACCGGGAGTGATGCTGTGAAGCAGCGGAACATTAGCAGTGAGCCGTCAGAGCCAGACTGGGTGTTTGAGTTTGTGCAGAAAAAGTCAGAGAGAGACATGGCGAATAAGTTAAAGGTATGAGAATGTCATTGGTCTGTACAGAAGAGCAGCTCATCCAGGCCATGTGTTTACAATGATTGTTAATGTGATATCATTTAGGATGAAGAACTAAAGAAAAAGAAGAGAGAAGAGAGACTGGAGATGATCAGACACAACGCTCAGCTCAGATACGCCATGAAGAGGAAAGTGAGTCTCGTACAGTATAATATACAGTATAATATACAGTATATACATTTCTACCTTTGTCTTTTCACCTCCTGACAGAAATCACAAGTGCTCTAAATATATTTACATAAATCTACATCTGTGGAAGACACAGAACCAGAAAATGATCATCCAGTTACTGCATTTACAGCTTTTATATTCACTTTGTGTACATTTAACAGGCTGTCGAGGATGATGAGACCATGAGGTTGCTGCAACTTAGCAAAGAGGGGGCGGAGTCAGAGGCACATGATCCAGAGGAGGAGGGGCTTATTGTAGCAGAATATGAGAGTGATGAAGAGGCCACGCCCAAGAGCAGGTATTGATCGTTCTGCAGGTGAACAAATGTTTTTGTGATATCGAGCACTTATTCCATTGTCTCCCCAGGCTGTGCGATGATGATGATGATGAAGATCTGGAGGAAGATCATGTCACTAAGGTGCATGTTCACTCTTCCTCCCTTTGTTGGTGAACTGAGATGTTTGTGAAAGTGTAACAACATGTGATGTATGTCTGTAGATTTACTACTGTAGCAGGACTCATTCTCAGCTGGCACAGTTTGTGCACGAGGTTCAGAAGAGTCCGTACGGGCCCAGCGTGCGTCTGGTCAGTCTGGGATCCAGACAGGTACGCATGCACACAGTTTACACCCTAACTAGTGAAAGCTCAGGCCTTGTTCAGTGCAAGCTTTTGTTTTAAACCTGTTGTCAGGTTAATATAGCTTACAGTCTAATTGCTTAGAAACTTCGTAGCACACTTCTAAACAAGCCACAGTGTTTCAGGTGTCATTCATGTGTCGCACAAACATGCAGAACGAGTTATGTAGCTGACTAGTTAGGATTAGGGATTGGAACCGGTCTATAACTCTAAGCATGAGTAACAGCACTTATGGTGTTTGGCTTAACGAGCACTTGAGTTAATAAAGACGTGGACAGACTCAACATGACAGTATATGAAAACATTGATGTATTAATCAACACAAAACAGATGATGTTGTTTGTGTTATTTTTCCCTTTTCAGAACCTGTGCATTAATCCAGAAGTTGTGCGTCTGGGAAATGTCCAGATGATGAATGATCGCTGTCTGGAAATGCAGAAAAACAAACACGGTCTGAAACACAAACACACTGTCTGCGAGTTTAAACACAGTGCTGTTGCTGGTTCAGATGACAGACTGATTATATTATCAGCATGATTAATTTGGGCAGAATGGTGTAAGTGTTGAACAAGCTTCTGACCTCCTTCTGCAGAGAAACGAGACAAGGCAACAGACTCCGAGCCCAAGCGTCGCCGTGGTGTTGCCAAGGTGACGTGCCCCTTCTCAGGTTTTGAGAATTTGATGTCGATGAGGGACGAGGTGCTGGTGAAGGTGCGAGACGTGGAACAGCTGCTCCAGCATGGGCGAGACACAAAAACGTGTCCGTATTACAGCACACGGATGTCCATCCCTGCAGCTCAGGTACACACACACACACCTGTAGGAACACACTCTCACCCATAGAAGACCATTTACTCGCATACAAAGGTTCCTGGTACCATAGCATTCATTTGACATGTACTGCATGCTTTGTAGAAGGGAAGTATGCATATGCATCTCTTGTTTTTGTAGGTGGTGGTGTTGCCCTATCAGACGCTGCTTCATGCTTCCACCCGCAAAGCTTCCGGGATCCGACTAAAGGATCAGATTGTCATTATTGATGAAGCTCATAATCTGACGGACACCATCTCAGCCATACACAGTATAGAAGTCAGTGGAGCACAGGTATAAACACAGCCTCACTGACTGGATCTCATACACAGTATTGAAGTCAGTGGAGCACAGGTATAAACACAGCCTCACTGACTGGATCTCATACACAGTGTAGAAGTCAGTGGAGCACAGGTATAAACACAGCCTCACTGACTGGATCTCATACACAGTGTAGAAGTCAGTGGAGCACAGTTATAAACAGCCTCACTGACTGGATCTCATACACAGTATAGAAGTCAGTGGAGCACAGGTATAAACACAGCCTCACTGACTGGATCTCATACACAGTGTAGAAGTCAGTGGAGCACAGGTATAAACACAGCCTCACTGACTGGACCTCATACACATACAGTCACTCATCACTGTTGACTAATGAGTGTTCTGTTCTGTATGTCTCAGCTCTGCAGGGCTCATTCACAACTGTCACAGTACTGTGAGCGTTACAGGTACAAATACATTTGGTTTATAATGGATCTATCTTTAAAGTACAAGTATATTGCAATTTGGAATTTAAAGGGGCCACGTTTTAGGTTTCCTTTGGGACGATCTGTTCGGCTGAGCAATGGAGGATGAGATTGTTTGAAAATGTCATAATTTTTGTGTTTCTTGCAGAAGTCGATTAAAAGCCAAGAACCTGATGTACATCAAACAGATTCTCTTTGTGCTGGAGGGGCTCGTGCGCATACTTGGAGGTCAGATGTGTGGTATTCATCATATGTGTATTTGATCTGGTTTGCGTCGATCACTCAGTGTATTACTGGTATTACTGGTGTTTTGTGTTGACAGGAAAAGTGAGTCAGAATCCAAACACTCAGTCCTGTCAAGCAGGTAAACAAACACCACATTAAAGTCCTGCTGCTGCTTATTGTTTTCTTCCCACATGAGTCATGCCTCAAAAATGCTTTTCAATTGGTTTAAAACAGGAAGTGAGCTGCTGACTATCAATGACTTCCTGTTTAGGGCTCAAGTGGACAACATTAACATTTTTAAGGTACTATAATCTTTAAAAACACTAATACCACAGGACAGCAGTAGATTTCTTGTGGTTAATCCCTGTTTGTCTGTTTTTGGAGGTTGAG
This sequence comes from Botia kubotai, assembly GCA_036877585.1. Lineage (NCBI taxonomy): Eukaryota > Metazoa > Chordata > Actinopteri > Cypriniformes > Botiidae > Botia > Botia kubotai. The sequence goes on from JAZGTI010001503.1 coordinate 27,912, forward strand.
AAATATTTTGAGAAGAGCATGATCAGCCAAAAGGTGAAACCACAGGACATCCTAATAAGATTTTTAAAGTGCATAAACACACACACTGATGCTCTGTGTCTCGTGTGCAGTTGTGTGGATTTGTGGAGAAATATGAAGGCAGCGGAATAAACACACATTCCAGCTCTAAGAACAAAGGGAATCGTCATATAGAAGGACTGGAGCGTTTCCTGCAGACCCTACAGAACAAACCCGCAGGTAACACGTAATAAACGTTTTGCTTGCAGATATTTACTAACAAATCATATTGTTACAGTAGAGTGAAAATGTATAACATTCTCAAGCTGTTTGAACTGACTTTTTATGCCTTGCCATGTGGTTGCTGTGTTGTTGTGGATGGTTTCTAAGTGGTTGCTTCATGGTCTGGGTAAAAGACTGATGTTTTTGTCCCTTGATAAAGTACACTCGTAAGTTATAGTTCAACACCAAAATTCAAATCACTGACCCTAAATATGAACAGTTAGGTTAATCACCTTAACAAACATTCACTAACCACAATATAAATCCATTCTCTTTCTGTAATATTCTATTCTGAATGTATCACTTACTTGTACTGTTGATGTTGTAGATGCTTCAGAACAGCAGGTGGCAGCAGAGATCAAACCCACCATGGCCTCTCCAATGATGCTGGTGGAGAGTTTTCTGTCTGCTCTCACTAACGCCAACAAAGATGGACGGGTTGTAATACAAAGACAGGGTCAGTGCAGTTAAACCCAAATAAAGAATCACACAGTTTCATATTAAAGCTCTGTCTTACACTTACACTTTGTCCTCCAGCGTGTCTGGCTCCCAGCAGCGTGAAGTTTCTCTTGCTCAACCCATCTGTCCACTTCAGTGAGATCATCCAGCAGAGCAGAGCTGTGATCATCGCTGGAGGAACCATGCAGCCTGTCAGTTCACACACGCACACGCACACTCACACACACACACACTCACACACACACACACAACATGCTTCATGGGGATATTCCATAGATGTACTGGTTTTATACTGTACAAACTGTACATTATATCCCACACTAACCCTCACAGCAAAGAAAGATTTTCAAAATACATCATTCTTTATTATTTAAGCTCGTTTTCATATAGGGATTTAAAAACGTCCCCACTATACCTGGGGACATTTGTTCACCATAACTTGAATATCAACACACACACAGACACACACACACACACACACACACAGACACACAGACAGTAACTGCCCATGAGCTAATGGGGATGTGACACAGCTGCAACATTACACAACACATTGAAGAGTATCAGCATGTAAAAGCACGCTGAACGCAGCCCTTGTTTTGTGTTGATTGGCTGCAGGTTGCAGATTTTAAAGAGCAGCTTCTGTTCTCAGCTGGAGTAACAGAAGATCGTATTTTAGAATTCTCATGTGGTGAGTTTTACATCAGTTTCTCTTCAGAATCTTTTGCAGCTCTGTTACTCTGTTACAGTGTCTAACTGTTGTGTAATGGCTTTAGGTCATGTCATTCCCCCTGAGAATATCCTACCCATAGTCCTTTGCAGCGGCCCCTCAGGACAGCAGCTGGAGTTCACTTTTCAAACCAGGGACACACCACAGATGGTAAAACACAGACACACAAAAAAGCAATAATACCACAGATGGCTGCATGCAAAAACAACAAAAATCTACTCATTTTAAATTACGTCCACAAAATGCATGTCCTATTTTATTAAACCAAAAGAGAGTTATGATTTGTTTGAACTGCCACAATAATGACTGCTTCCAAACAGGTAGTTCTGTCCTTATAAGTTAAAGTGAGACATGTGACGATCTTTATATCTGTGTGGGTTTATCTATATTAGATGGAAGAGACGGGTCGTGTTCTGTCTAACCTGTGTAACATAGTGCCAGGGGGCGTGGTCTGTTTCTTCCCCTCCTATGAATATGAGAAGAGAATTCTGGGACACTGGGAGAGTACTGGAGTCCTCCAGCGCTTACAGTCTAAAAAGAAGGTACACAAACACAAAGATGCTGTATTTTTAATCATCATATATGCATATATATTTGTTTTAAACTCGTTCACATTTACAGTTAAAATGCTGTTGTGTGTTTCAGATATTCCAGGAACCCAAAAAAGCCAGTCAGGTTGAGCAAGTGCTTAGTGATTATTCCAAATGTATAAAGGTTAGCACATATCTGTTAATGTATATATACATTTGTGTAAGTTGGTATACTCTAGTATTGGTATATGTTGTGTATTTATAGGTGTGTTGTATAGATTCTATATGACACAAATGCATCATACAGTACACTATAAAGACGTGTGTGTTACATGTACAGTAAATGGCATCATGTTGCATTAACGGATTCATTGTTGTCCTGCAGCTCTGCAGTACTGCTGAAAGTGGCCAGTCGGGGGCGCTGCTGTTTTCTGTAGTTGGAGGAAAAATGAGTGAAGGAATTAACTTCTCAGATGACCTGGGCAGGTGAGTGAGGCTGTTTGTGTATATATATATATATATATATATATATATACTCTCTATATATATAACCCAGGGTGTGCTTAAACCCTGTCTGTATGTGTTCAGATGTATTGTTATGGTTGGAATGCCGTATCCCAACATAAAGTCACCAGAGCTGCAGGAGAAGATGTCTTACCTGGACAAACACATGGTAAGACTTCCTGAAGCAGATTACAAATGTGACACGTGTCATCTCTCACTCTTTCTCTCTCTCTCTCTCTCAGCCTCATGTCAATGGGAAAAGTCCAGGAAAAGCATTGATTGAAAGTCTGTGTATGAAAGCCGTCAATCAGTCCATTGGTGGGTGGAGCCACACACTGTCTTTAATATGCATGATAGCTGATAAAACATCCCGTCACACACTTCCTGTGCCCACACAGGTCGTGCCATCCGTCACCGTGGCGATTACGCCTGCATGGCTCTGTGTGACCACCGGTACTCACGAACAGTCACGCTGCAGAAACTTCCGGAGTGGATCAGATCCAGCACACGCACACACACCAGCTTTGGTCCTGCTTTCGCCAGCATCAGGAGGGTAAGCTGCTCTGTGGGATACACAGAGTATGCATACTAGTCATTTAAAAAACTGCAGGTCATTCCGAACACACCTTTAGAGTGAATACTGCGAGTGAAGTGTGAGTGAGATGGAGAACGCAGTGATGAGACAGATGTTAATGCAAGTCTGTCCTCTCATGCTGTCAGCACCAGGATGTTCACTGTAATTCCTTTGATTCCTCTGCAGTTCTTTCTGGAGAAGCGTCAGAGGCCGCAGCTCTGAGCAGACAGGAGTTCTGGAGGAGAAACAGCACAGCCAGCAGACATCTTCAGCTGGATTTAAACCTCACTCAGTTTATTTGATCTCAGAGTGTTTTACACCATGTAAAAGCTCCATGTTAAAAAGACATTCTGTTATATATTCACTTTCATATTTGTTCTTAAGGAAATATATATATAAGATGCACTATTTCATGACATGTTGATAACGCGGTGTTGTGGGGGATGCAGTACAGTCTGGTCTTACGTGACAACTTACACAGAAATGTTTTTACAGTTGATGTTGCACCTGATAATTGACACAAAACATTAAAAATACAACTTTGCAAAAGTTCCAGTAGTCAAAAAACTTTGGAATACAAAGTTTATGACCGTTTCACATTCTTAGTGTTTTGGGTAAGATAATATTTGAAAGGAACCAAATTCTCAAAGTTTTGATTTAATTCACATCAAATTAAATATGCCATTGACCTTCTGTGAGTCATTGCAAACATTTACTTCTAAGATGTCAGAAATGAAATTAGCTGGATTTATGAATCAATTCATTTTCAACAATTGTTTTGGCTACATGTTCACGTGCAAGATTTCAAAATAAAAGTAACATAAATGAGACCAAACGACTCCTCAGTATCTTCTGACACCCTTTCAGTTGATATGAGAAATTCAGTTCAAGTCTTAAATTTTACATCAGTCCTTTAAGGCAGTCTGTCCCTGGGTCACCATGATTACGCCTCCCAATCATTTGCTGTGGTGCTGGAAGGGGCGCATCACATCTGATATCCTGGCAAATGTTCCACTCGAGCTGGCAGGTGCTTTAGCTGAGGCTCCGGCCGATGGACCCGTGTCAGAGATTCCTATCAGATATTCACAGGAATAAAAACACTTGTGGTTCTGACTGAGGCACAAAAATGAAGGTTTTAGACTAGACCTGTCATGACCATGAAAGTTTGTCTGGTGATTAAATAATTACGGATGAATTTTCATGTCAGTTTCCGGATATATTTAAAAAATATATATATATAATATATAATATATCCGTGTTTTCTGTACAAGACATTCCAGAGCACAGTGTCTGACCTTGCTCTTGTTCTTATATTTCTTCTTCTCCATTTTGCTTTGCCGATTCCTCCGGCGTTCCGGATGGATTCCAGCAGACTGGCTCTTCCGTCTGACATCTGGAGAACTTCAGTGGGGGAGAACTTCACTGCTGCAAACAACCACTAAACTATATGAGCGGCTACAATAAAACTTCATTTTTATGTATTAGACTGGAAACACTTGTGTTTCAAGAACAATAGTTTTAAGCTGCAGTGGTGCAGCTTATACGACAGCGGAAGAAGAGTGTTTCCTTAGTTTTAAGCAGATGGGGGAGTTTAAGGAAAGGTATTTAAGAACATTCACTTTTTGTCATTTCATTTTTCAACACCAGTGGCACAAAAATGACAGAACTTATCTTTATTAACATTTAGTTAATGAGAGAAATCTCTTACCTGTGGGCGGAGCCTGACGTGTCATCAGGGCTGTTTGGTGCTGGCGGAGGGGGTGTGGCTGATATATGGATGGGCTCTAGTGGGGGAGGGGGTGGAGCCTCAAGTCTAAAATGAGTCTTTAAAGTAAAAACAAAGAAGGAAGAAAGACTGTTAAACAGACCAGAGCTTAAAATGCAGATCCCAACTCATTACTGAGTGTTTAACAGTTATCATGGATATATTTATCATTCTGAACATCCTCTTTACATTGGAAAAAGCACTTAACAGCACTTTGTAGTGCTGACACAGATTTTCTGTCGGGTGTAATACAGACGACGCCTTATCGTTCAATAACAGCCTCTCTAAAAATCCTGCAGTCCTGTAACTGATTCCCAAAATATTCTGTCCTAAAATACATGAGCTGTTAACATTAACACTGGATCCACTGGATTCCTCGTGTTCTGTGCCAAACGAGGGCGGCTCCGGGACGCGGCTGCTGCTGAAAGGAACGGGTCGGGCGAACCCTGGGCCGAGGTCAGCGCTGTACATGAGGTCATCAGCAATTCCAGGCAGGTCAGATGGTACATCGATCTCTGGAACTTGACCTAGGTCTGGCACATAGAAATAATTCTCTGCCGTCTGAAAGAGAACGAGTCTTCAGCCCAATCTGAGTGCAGAATAAACACGTTTACTGTTGTTTATTGAGTGTTGATATGTGTTATTGTGTCCTCTAAATATGTCCTCTATTTAATGTCATAACAGCATCTGTGTTCATGATGACAGACAGGTTTAGTTCATCAATAAAACAAGACATTTAAGATTCATTCTTACTAAAATCCTTCACTTTTACAGTCTGCTGAGTCAAAGCCTGAAAACATCAACAGAATGCAGTGGGAATGATACAGTCATAATGTTATCACAGAGTCACAGTGTTCTTCTGCTAGCCACGGCACAGTGCGCCGTCTGAAAACCCTCCATTTGAAAAGAGAAAAATGACTAACAGAACAGGGTTAAAAAAGAACAGAGAACAGTGACAATGCAGCTTAATGGAGCTGACCTAGAAACAGCCTCACCACACACAAATATTTTCCCTGGACCCCTACTTGCCATGTTGTCATGGTAACACTGTGGGTGGTTTTGCAGCCTGTTCAGCTGGAATTTGCATATTGGAGTATTCACATGCAACTGCATCTTATGCAAAACACACATCTGCATTGTGTTTCTCTTGCTTGATATTCACACGGTCTAAACTCTCTCCCATACGAGCAGAGATGAGTACTGTGCTGTCACTGGTGTGTACAGCTGCTTTGGTTTAACGTTGTGAATTCTGTTTATTTACAAGCATTGTCAAGGTAGAGTTTTTCCAGCTGGCTGAAACTGCAGGAATACAAAACAAATCAATAATATTTAGCATGTTTAGGGGGTGTAAAGGAAGCCAAGTGTTAAATCACACATATACACACATCTCTTCATTGGTGAGCCCTGAACAGTCAGCTAAAACAGCAGTTATCATTACCTCACTCATGTCTGTTGATATCATCTCCAGACACTGCAGAGCGTCTGTGATCTGATGCACAGCCTCCTCAGGTCCTGCTGGATCAGCGCTACAGAGCACACCTGCCCCTCCAGGTAACGCGTCTGTGTCATCCTACACACAGTACATCTGCATTTATCAATCTACACATGTGTGCCTCATCATAATTCACGCACATGTGCTTTACATATCCATTCACGATTTATATTCACCGATATCACGATTTATTATTATGACGTGCGCTGTCTTACACCACTACACCACAATACAATAAACATCAATCGTGCGAAAGGGATATAACCATAACGTCTGTAACACAGTATATCGCTATGAAAATAAAGACACGTTAAAGAGACACTTTACCTGGTCATTTTATTAGCGAAAGCACTGTCGCTTATCTGCCCGAAGCGCCGAGTGTCGTTCAATATCACAACTTCCGCATTCTTAGGTCACATGACGAGCGACGCAACTTTAGCTCACGTCAATGTTTGTTATTCTGAATATAATATTAACAAAAACTAAGATGACCAGATATAGAACGAATAATGTCAGACAAATAACGCGTGTAAGAAATTATGAATAAACCTCTTACAGAAGTCACTTGTGTATATTGTCCATGTGGAAGGGGCTGTTTTAATAGGAAAACTGTTAACTTAGACAGTTGTGATAGCATGACGTATCACATAAAATTAACAAAACAAAACCTGTGAAAAACAGTCATGCCAAGATGTGAAATTGATTTGGTAACCAAGCAACAAAACGTCAATTAAACTAGTAATAAAAATTTGACGGTTCAAAATAGCAGATCTCTATTTGTTATTTCTATCATTAAAAGTCTCAAACCAAACAAACTTAATATGTAAAATAAATAATAAAAAACAAAACTAAACTAACTTTGAAAACAACTTGGCGATCTAGTGCGTTTCACCATTATTCAAACCTCAATGTAATGCTTAATTTCTATCTTAAATAACTATAAAAACGTGTTTTTCTTTAGCCCGTTTTGTTTATGAATATGGTTTAAACGAAAGACACTCTTTGCCAGTGATTGCGCTTGATTTCGTACCCTGTGACATCACTCGTGGCCACGCCCCTTCATTCCTCTGTTTTGACATCCTCGCATCAGCACCACACCGCGCATCCCTTCACGCGCGCTCTGTGTACGGAGGTGGAGGCGGGGGTCTCTCGCTCTTTCTGTCTCTCCCAAATCGATTCAGCCATTTAAAGATTAACACGTGCGGGTGGCACTGGTCAGGGGCACTGCCACTAAAGCATCTCATCTTATTTCGCATCATTTCTCAGTTTTTTCCACGAGCAGCATCACCCAGGAGCATCACCGGGATGTCGAGTCTTCTGGATAACCCTCTGCAGGCGGTGCTCTATCTGAAGGAGCTCACTGCCATCGTGCAGAACCAGCAGTGTCTCATCCAAACCCAACGCTATCGGATAGACATACTTGAGCGCAGGCTGGAAGATCTAGTGCTTGAGAACCGGCAGCTACGCGACTGCCAAAGTCACCACAGGCACCCTCCCCGATATCACCCGCTTCCGCCCCCCCGGACCTCCAGCTTGCCCCGAACGAGACCGGCCAGCAGAGACGGGACGCCTCCGGTTCAGTCCCAGACCCAGCAGCATCATTCCCCGCAGAACATGCAGCTTGTGCCCGCTGGATCGAGCCATGCTGGTTCAGACTCCCTTGATCGTGATGATGATGTAGCTCAAGACACCTGCTGTCGGTCCCTGGTCCCGCAGACACCCGGCACTCTGTGTCGAACTGTGGGACTCCCGCGAGCGTCCGAGTGAGTTCTGAGTGATCACACGTGTCGTGCTGTATCAGAGAATCAGGGGACAGTCTGAGAGAAGTGAACTGTTAGAGCAGATTACACTGCGCCATCATGATTACATAACAGAGAAATCTCACTGTATATTGACCACAGTGAAATTCTTTGATCGTAAATATATGACGACGCAACATATTTGCATATGAAGTCTAATTCGTGGGACAGTTTTTAGTTTACGGTTTAATGATACAGTATTTTACCCTGTAAAAAATAAAGGGTAAATGTGCTGGTTTTATGCCAGGAATGTTTTGTTTACTGACATTTTTTCAAGCTAACAGGTAACGTTCATAAAACGCTGGCTAACGTTCTCTAAAAGTTATCTCAAAGTTATCACGAACGTTCCTGCACCAACGTTATATATCATATGTCTCAAAAACTTATTTTAAAGTTGTTAGTTGAACGTCTTAAAAATGTTACATGATTAAAAATGTTTGAGTAGTTTATATAACCCAGCAGTCAGTTTAATACAACATCTAAATAACTAGACGTTTTGAATGTTCCTAGAACATTCGAAATAACATTTTAACGTTTTTGTTACTTAAGGGAAACATTAGGAAAATGTTCTTAACCTAAAATTGTTTGCTGTGGTTCCATTAACCCTAAAACACAACAAAATGCAAAATAGGTAAATGACCTATTTGTGCTGATACACGTGTGTGTGTGTGTGTGTCAGCTCTTGAGGTGAACACACACTTAAAGCTGAAAGAGAAGAGATTGTAGATCAGTTTTAGTTTAGTACATTTATACTTTTCAGAATAAAAGATCTGAAACCCGAGACTGTTAATATATCCGTGAGACTGCATTTGAAATAAGTACAAGACACACACACACACGCACACACACACGCACGCACGCACACACACACAGACACACACGCACGCACGCACGCGCACACGCGCACACGCGCACACACACAGATTTCTGGTAAAGTGGGGTTTAAGTGACATTCCCATAGAGCGTGTGCAGCTTATCCTCCAGCTGGAATCTAATCCACAGTAAGAGAGAGAGAAAGAGAGAGAGATACTGTGTGTGTGTGTTCCATTACGACTGCTCATCTGCTTCAGTGCACATCTTACGCTGCATGTGTAGAGTACTCCCTGTGTGTGTGTGTGTGTGTGTGTGTGTGTAAGAGGCATTGCAGGAACAAATGTAGTTGTTGTACAGGGTGTGTGAGACCCGAGCAGTCAGCTCATAGTTCCTCTGATGAATGTGAGGTTATCACAGGTATATTTGACAGGTGCTTTTTTTAATAGTGAGTGAAAGATAAGGAGGAGGAGAAGGTGTTTTATATGTTGGGTTTCTGTTGTCCCCGTCTAATATGCAGAAACTGTCAATTTGGCAACATTGGATTAACCAGATTTCACATAAATGATCGTGGAGGATAAATTAAACGACAGACAAAAGGGTATTAGTGATTCATTTAAATCATTTGGATTTTGACATTTGATCTTTACAGGAGTCAGACGGTTCTGCACCAGTTCTGCTGTCCAGCTCCAGAAGCAGCAGAAGGAGATTTCCTAACCTGCTCCAGGTGAGAAGTAACACCTTCTGGTACTGAGACAGTCACAAGACAATTTGTCTTTCTACACACCAAACACAATGTACAGTGTGATCTGGTAAAGAGTGTTTTGGGTGAGACTGTGTTGAACCGTGAACTTGTTTACTGCAGCTGTCTGCATTGGTGAAGTATTGTGTTGTTGATTGGTTGTGGGTTTCTGTTTGTGGTCCGTGTGTTCCAGCCCAGGGCATTCTGGGTATATGGGATAAATGGGATTGAACGTGGCGGGGTGTAAGTGTGAGTGTTTTGGAGAGAAAGAGAGATAGTTTATGCTGCAGGTGTAGTTTTACCCTGTATTGTCCTCTATGTGATGGGAAAATCTAAGTATGGATAAGCACTGCCAGTCAGGTGGAGAGAAAGTGCGAGAGAGAGAGAGAGAGAGAGAGAGAGAGTGTTTGTATGCATGTTTGTGTGAATGTGGGCATTGGCAATTCTTCAATGTATCAGAATCACCTTTTTAAATAAACGGTTTACTGCCATTAGAGCCATTCTTAAGAAACACACAGAAACACTCGCCTCCCCTCAAATCATCCACCTCTCAGAACACTTCTCATCCACCTCCATCATGCCTCCATCATGCCACAGGTGTGAGACGGTTACAGAAGTTACAGGTTACTCCAGTACAGAAGCCCCTCAGCTCAACTGAGCTGCTACTTAATGATCTGTGGAGGCCATCTTCATAAAATCTCTTCTGACAGTCTGATCCGGTTCCTCAGAGATGTGCAGGAACATTGTGCTTTCTGCTGCTCATGTGTGCGTGCTCGTCGAGTTTAAGTGCTCTATTTCAGTGAATGTGCTGACAGTGGATGCAGTCAGCAGTGTGCTGGAGACAGAGGCAGGAGGAAGAGGAAATGAGTTTTGTTGTTCAGCAGAACAAACATGAGCTCATGAAAAGCGTCTGTGAGTGGAGAACAGATGTTTAAATCATGAGACAACACAAGTGCAAAATGGTCTTGTCATGTACAGGGTTATGTAAGCGTGTGTGTGTGGGGGGGGGGGCGTGTTACCTTTAGAGATCTGGTTAGGTGTAGTCTTCAGTTTGAGGGGATTTTTTAAAATTAAACACAATTTATTTTTAGAATACATTTAATTACCAGATAACAATTACACTTAAATTTGCATTTATAATCACTGTTATTTATTTTTGTACTAGCAGTTTCTTACCACCTGATTTTAAACACTTGAATTTCAAATAAATATTATTAATGCTATTTTATTTTATTTGAATACTGAATGAATAATTTCTGACATAAGTTTTAATGTGTGTTTTGAATAAGCCTGAATCCTTCAGTTGATTACCTCATTATTCAAGAAGATCATGTTGAATTTCAAACCCGTAATACGCAGCATGCAGTAATTAAGCAGAGTTAATTAGCTCTGAATGCACACTGGCTTCTGATCACTTTAGATTAAAGCTCTGAATGTGGGTCATGTGTCATGTGAATCTGCAGTTTGACTCCTGCTGCAGAAGAGGAGCAGAAAGAGAAGAAAACAGACCTGGAGTCTCATGCTGCTCACGGCTCATATCCTCCAGAGTTTGAGATCTCCCCTGATCTCAAACAGAAACAGGTAAGACAGAGGCCAGCATCTGTGCACTGAATAACAGATATTAACAGGAATGAGAATATTTCGTCCTGCTTATTGTGTTTTTATGGTATGTGAATTCATCAGTGTGAGGTGAGTGATTGATTATTGAATGATATTGAATGAGTGATTGATTATTAATCTTACTATGAAGTGATGCAGTTAGCAGAGAGTTTGATGTGACGTGTCTAAAGTAAATGTGTTTTCTCTGTGCTGCCGTCTAAAAACAAATTTAGCATGACACAGAATAGTGCCAAATTTCTCTCTGCTCTCTCTCTCTCTCTTTTTGTCTCTCGTCTGTACAGATTGAGGAGTTAGAGCAAAAGTACGGAGGTCCACTCATTTCCCGGCGTGCAGCCTGTAAGATCCAGATGGCTTTCCGTCAGTACCAGCTGAGTAAGAACTTCCAGAAGATTCGGAACTCCGTTTTGGAGAGTGGGATTCCACGGCGCATGTCAGCGCGCAGGGTTCGAGTGCAGAGAGACGCTTTCTCTGCTGAACGTGCTCTGGTGGAGGGATGTTCACTCATGGGCATACCGCTCACACACTCCACCTCACTGCCAGCGGGCACGACAGCCACACTCACACACCTGGAGGACACCTTCACTGAACAGGTTCTCTTTAAACAGCCTGTAAACTGAGCTGCTCTCTCACATACCCAGTATTCTGTTCAATACAATTCCACAAACTGTAATATTGATCTATTCTGCTCTGCCCTGCTTTGTTCTGTTTTGTTCCGCCCTGCTTTATTCTGTTCTGCTTTATTCTATTCTGTTCAGCCCTGTGTAACTCTATTCTATTCTGTTCTGCCCTGTGTAACTCTATTCTGTTCTATTTTGCACTGCTTTATGCTGATTTTCTTGTGTTAGGTGCAGTCATTAGCCCGGTCCATCAATGAAGCTCTGAGCAGCTGGAGTTCTGTACGAGATGAAGAGACAGACAAGTCTTCTTCAGTTCCTCCCTCTGGCTCTCATGCTGAGGGTCTTCTGATGGACTCTGCTGCCCTGCAGGAGGCCACACAAAGCAGCTGTGTGGAGAACATTCCCCGCAGTGCCAGTAAACTTATGATGGCCTTCAGGGATGTGACTGTTCAAATTGACAACCGGAACTTTCGCCTCTCCTCCTCCATGCTGGAATCGGTTTCCCTTAGTAACAGCGTATCCAAGGAGACAAGCTCAGAAGCCCATACAGCGGGACAGAACTCAGGCCAGTTGGAAACATCGGTCACGGTCGATTCCGTGTTTTCAGCACCGCTGTCCAGCGAAGAGGAGAACCAACAGCCAACCGAATCAGACGTACCAAGTGCAGGGGCGGGGCAAGAGAGGAAACCAACCAGTCAGATTGTGTCTGAGATGGCAGAAAACAGTTCAGAGCCTGTTAGCAGCAGCAGCACCTCAACATCAGCATGTGACACCATGATTTTGTCTTTGCCCCGCCCACACTGCCAGGACACGCCCTGCGGGACCCTCTCTACGGATATCGCACGCAAACGCCTCTATCGCATTGGACTCAACCTCTTCAATGTGTAAGTATAGGGTTAAAGGCTCTTAAAGTACTCTTCTTATCTTTAAAGGAATAGTGCTGTGTTTATTTAAAAGGGTTTGTCCGTGCATCATTATTTTTTTAATTCATGTGCCCTTAATCTGAAAATGTACTTCTCTTCTGCAACGACACCTGATAGTCTGTTGCAAGCTTTCAAACACCTACATGTCTTTATGTTTGATTTCTTGGGTACTGAGAGGTGGTTGCTAAGGTGTTGCTATCTAGTTCTTTGTTGGCCCAAAAAGTTCCTGCCATCACCCGTCAAAAAACTGAAAAGTAACAACACATCAACACAACTGTGGTAGTAATCGTGGCTTTAGTGAACATCATCTGTTTAAATGAACAACAATGGAAGCGCAGATCACGATACAATGAAAATATGTGTGTCACCCTCACTGCAGATAAAAATATACTGATGATTTCTCAAGAGAAGAGCTTCTGTTGCCTCGTCAGATTGCCAGTGACTAAAGCCCTGAGTGCTTTTCATTCAGTGCACTGATACACAGCAGCACACACACACATATATAAACATACACACATACTCATTTCTATATTACACTCCCTTGGGTGTAAATGTAAGACTCTCTGTGCTCCATTTTGTCTGTATAGCTGCACACACACACACACACACACCATAAAGCCAATCCTCATAGTCTTCAGAGTGCATCAGCAGTCAATTGAAATCTCAAATCAGATTTATTTGGACATGCTTGACATAAGTAGCACCGGTTGCCTTGGTAACCAGGTGATCCACAAAATACACACACACACATACATGGTTTACTCAGGCTATGTACCTTCTGGGCACATGTTCTGTTTTTTTGTGTGATAGCACACACAACAGACTGTATGTGCTGTTTAGTGTGTGTGTTTGTGCATGTTTGCCTGTATAGGGTCAGATATGGTGACCTTTGAAAAAATGTTCAGTGTGGTGGAAATGATGCAAGTGGCACAGTGATGTCATCTTAAAGAAACAGGGACAAATACAGAGAGTCAGAAAATCAATATTATTACAAATAATCATATCAATGCAGTGCAGCAAATGGACCAAAAGTTTCTCTAGAGAATCATGTCCCTTATTTTAACATTAACTACAATCTAATACAGTCTGTGCAACTGGACAATCATTGTTTATGGATGTGACAGTGTAGAGTTTAGAAAGGGCATGCATCTCTTGCATATGTCCTGCCAAAACGTCCGTTTTAAATAAGAAATACAGCTGTGCTCATTAAGTGATTCTGTCAAGTATTCCATATGTAAATGAGCTTTGCTGGCTTTGCTGTGATTGGCTAACCTCTTTGCATGTTAAATAAGTAACAACAGCTTTAAGATTTAAGTAAACATCTTTAAGATTTAAGTGGCATGTACATTCCACATTCCACATTCATGTACATTTACATGAAAATATAAATGACACTGTATGCATTAAAGTTTGTGTAACTTGGAGTTACATAAAGGTGAATATGTAACTGTCTAGACTTATAAATGAAAACATAATTTATTCATTTTTACTGTCATTAGTGTCGTAATGGTGAGTGTCAGAGAGCTCTGAGTGTACCCAGTCTCTGCACTTGACGGCCATCTTTGAAACACCCCCAGACAGCTATTTCAGTCATTCAAGACCAAGTCCTGTCTACTTGAATGGAGGCAGACAGATAGCTCTAAAATCACTGGCTAATGTCACAATTAAACAATATATTTCTGACCAATTATTAAACCTCAACTGTACCCTGTCACTTCAGCTACTGCGGATGCACAAAAGCTGTCAAGTGCCTCACCACACTCTGTACAGAGCTCCTCCCCCAGAGAATGTTACTGCTTAATGATTGGCTCATTTTACTGAAAGGCGGGGCTTCCTTCTGTTAAAGCAGACATATAGAATGTTTCACTTTAGACAGAAGTGTGACCCCTCAGTTATTCTATAATCTTTAGTGTATATCAGCACAATATATGATATACACACTGAATTACATCTCAAAAACACAGCAGTGGGATTGTGGGAACACAGAGACAGATGTTGTGTCGTGTGTGTACGATTAAAATATGCGCCACTGGAACAGAAGAACATTCAGACATTTAGTGACGTGAAAAGATTTTGTGTAAAATCTGAGCATTTCTGTCTGTGAATCTCTCTTAATTTATATACACACATCTCCAAACACCTGTACAAACTTCAGCAGTTCCCTTAAAGCATTTTATAATCACTTTCATAAATACATTCTGAACAAACACTGTATGATGCTGAACAGACCAAAAATCATATTAAAATATGAAAAATGTCACCTGTATATTTTCATATATGAATTTACATTAATGATCTGCTAGAAATCTTTGGTTGAACTATCCCTTAAGCTTTATATGAATGTAACAATGCTTCCTCATCTTTAGAGCATCATATGATTGTTTTTCTTTCTGAATGAACACTCACCCACACCGGTCTGGTGGTATCTGAATCTGAATCTTTGTCTTTCTGTAGAAATCCAGACAAGGGCATCCAGTTCCTGATCTCCAGAGGCTTCATTCCAGACACAGCCATAGGTGTGGCCCACTTCCTGTTACAGAGGAAGGGCCTGAGCCGACAGATGATTGGAGAGTTTCTGGGTAACAGCAAGAGACAGTTCAACAGAGATGTGTTAGAGTGAGTTCTGTCCACACACGGCAGCTGTATGCACTGTAGTTCTTCTCACTGAAAAATCTTCTGCAAAAAATAAGTCACATATTACTGATCAAAGAGGAAGAGTTTTACTAGATAATAAAGAACGCTGTTCTGTTCTGTTGTGTTCTGTTGTGTTCTGTTGTGTTCTGTTGTGTTGTGTTGTGTTGTGTTGTGTTGTGTTAGTTGTGTGGTGGATGAGATGGATTTCTCTACGCTGGAGTTGGATGAAGCTTTGAGAAAGTTCCAGGCTCATGTGAGAGTTCAAGGAGAAGCTCAGAAAGTCGAGAGACTTATTGAGGCGTTCAGGTGAGTAAAACACACACACACACACACACACTTGTAATGTGGCAGATTATTTATGGTAATATCATCCACAGTAGAATAAGTGTCTCCTCATTTATTGGCTCTTT